>PVJA010052944.1:0-12189 GCA_004027025.1 Myocastor coypus
TGAATACCTTAGTTACATTGAGAATATGAAGTAGAAAAAGAAAGGAAAATTCTACTTTTTCTCAAGTATTGTATGAGCTAAGGTGCAGTATTTTAATAAAACAGAATTTCATAAGCAGATAATAACCAAATAATAGTAATTATTGCCCTGTGTATCATCTTAAAGATAGTTAATTATTCAAAGTAGAAGACATAAACTAAAGTAAGTTTTACAGAAAAGAGCCAAACATAATAATACAAACTTTACCTTTCAACGAACTAAGGTGAACCAGTAGTACAGATGAAACTAGTCAGCAAACATTCTGAAATATTTCGAAATCAATGGAATGTATAATTTGGGGAAGTATTTGAACTTCTCCTCATTATATTTCTGTCCTCTATTTTGCTCTTTATCTGCATGTAAAAATTTGATCCGGGCTCCTTGGGGAGTTCAGGACAAAGAGCCTGGTTTTTACCCATCAGCCATGTTAATCTGTTGTTCTTTAGGACCCTGGGCATACCAGGTACACATTTATGCCACTGAGCTGTTTCCTAAGCACTAACCTGTTGTTTCTTAAAGAATCTGAAGAAAGTAAGCCCAGCGCAGAACTTCTCAGACTCTAGGCTGAATCATAAGCTAGCAAAACAAAAGGGAGGGGATTTCAAGTGCTCCTGGGGATTATTTACATATCCAGAGTAACAGAACTTTGTTCCCTAAAATTAGTGCAATAATATTTCCAATGGACTCTGATCATGCACTCTTTTTTGAATTTCCAATGTGATCAGCAAACGATTGCAGCTGTGGGCTATAAAATTGTTATTGAGTAGGAACTTGTAGAGGTGAACTATCACCACTCAGCAAGGCAATGCTGGTGAGATCATCTCTATCAGAAAGTATAGTGAAGCATAGCACAGGCGTCAGCCAACAAAATGGGGGTGCATAAGAGATTCCTAGAATTGATGAAGAATTGGAGGCCACTGCTAGCCCTGAACTATTTCCTTTAATCCACTCAGCCAAGGACCTCCAGTTCAGAGTGCAACAGGATCAATAGAGACCAAGTTAGGAGGGCCAAAGATTCCACAAAAATAACTGCTCTTCCAGCGGAACAAGCCACTTAGACCCCCACTAGTTGTCCCCTACGTATGTAAAGCAGTCACAGTCTCTGCCCGTTCCTCTCCCTCTCTCCATCGTTTTTTCTCTTTCATGACTCTGACAATATAGCAACTATATGAACTATATGGAAATGAATGACCTTTGGGGTGGGAGCTGGGGCCCCCAAGTACTCACACAGAGCTGGTCTTCCAGCTGTGTCAGTATGTAAATTCCTAAATGTTTCCTCAAGATATTCAGACTTATTGCCATGGTAGATTCGTCTGCAGGGTCCTACAACTGTTACCCTAATAAGCCTTTCTTTCTCTTCACCTTCTTGCTACCAGAGGCTTATATGACATGAGAAAGTGCCATTGTGGTACATCATGTGTTTGGGCCTAGTCCTAGGCAGTTCTCTCGCTGCTGGGTTGACCTGTATGCCAGGCGTTTCAGGGTATGGAGGCTGCCTTGTCTTGCTCTTTTGAGATTACAGCATCAGGCTAGTCACCTGAGGCAATGCCTTAGGTAACCAGGCCCAATACCATTCTCAGATTTGGAGTCCAAAGATCTTGGAAAGACCAGTGTGTTAATATATAGTTGTATCACTGCCTTAGAGTAGAACCTGCACTGCAGTGAATTCACAGCAGTGAAATTGGCCTCCCACACACTGCTTACCAGTACATATTTCTCTGTGGCTGGTAAAGCTTTAATCAGAGGCTCCACCTGTACGAACACATTGCATGCCACTAGGAACTTCAAAGTGGGTGCATCTGGTTTCGCCCCCCTTTCCATAGCCATGACCCAAAACCTAGAAATACATTTTGCTCTTGCTTTTGTCAGAAAGCCCAACTCATGCCAGCTGGGCTGATGACATCTCGCTGCATTGGAACAGCTCTTGAAGGGCTGTCCAGAGCCTGCACCTTGGCAGGCCCAGCAAACCTGTGTATCCTCTACCAGACAGAGGAGGTTTACAGTTTGTCGCAAACCATTACCACAATCAGTTGTATCTAACCAGACCAGATGCCCACCCCTATGGCGTTCACAGGTGCTCCAGCCCTTAAATCATGGAGGTAGCAGCGTCTTCCCTCATGTGCACAATCATTCTGTTGCATCCTGTAACAGAGAACAATGCTATCGTCAACATCATGGAATCAAATAGTGCATTCCTGAGACCATACCTAAAAAGTCCACTGCTTTTCCTTCCAAGTGAAGACAAATTGACCTTGAAGTCTAGTTGTTGAAGAATGATGAAAATAACATTAGCTAAATGTAGAGTTGTATGCATAGATCCAAGGGAGGATAGGATTTCTTCTAGTACCTAGATAATGCTCAGCACTACAGCTTATTTAATTCCTCATATCCCAATAGTCATTCTCAAGGCCCCTCATGCTTTTTAGTTAACCAGCCCCACAAGGCTAATAAAGGCAGTGTGGGGAGATCATAAAATCCCAGTCTACTTCCAAAATCAATAGTACTTGCAAGCGTTCCCAGTCTCAGAATGGCCACCTGGTGGCTTGTATTGCCTGATATTTCCTAGCTGTGTGGAGGTGGGAAGGCTAGCGGGATTCCACTTTTTGTTTCCCCTCTCTGTAAGTCTTCATTGCCTGGTATCATCATCTGCACAGCTCGTTTTCCGTTCTTCATTTCTCACAGTCAGGGAAATGATGAAGTCATACAAAGCCTTTCACAAATGACACAAGGAAAGATTAGCATGGTAAGAAGGAGAATATCTTGACAATGATAGATTTATGATTTCTAGGATCATTAAGGGAAGCACAAATTATAAGAATCTGTAATTAGAAAATGGATAAAGCAGTGTGCCCCTTTCTCAGCTCTAGAAAATCTGGCAGCAAGGAGAACTAATAAAGCTACAGTTTCTGTACCTTACGTGTGAGCCACATACCTCATGCCCCACCGATACTCTGTGCCACAAAATATTCTGCTATCTATTGGTTTTTTTAGAATTTAGATCCTGGGCTCATCAGTTTTAACGTTTTCCTGTCATAGCATGAGCTAAATTATTAAGTCCTTCGATTGAAAAGTAATCAAAAGGCCTCATATTAATATTACATTGTACCTTGAAGCCTACTGAAAAGCCAGGATTGGTGCAACAAGGCTGTAATTCCAGTACTGTAGGAGGTCCACAAATTTGAGCCTAACCTGAACAATGTAGCAACTTAGTCAGATCCTGTCTTACGATACAAAAGGCTGAAAATATAGTTCAGTGTAGGCTCTGGATTCAGCTCCTAGTACTAACTAACCAACCAATAAACAAACACAAAACAACTATTGAAAACATATGCTGATTTTAAAATCTTTTTTTCATCTTATATGTTGACTAGAATAAACCTAATGGTAAAAAAGAGTAAGAAGTGAAAGAAATAAGAGAAAAATATGGCAACTTTAACTTATTGCAGCTAAATACATGGAATAATTTCTCAAATCTAGATTTATAATAAAGCAGCAGTATTTGTTTTATGGAAAATAATTATACACTTTGTATCAATACTTAAAACTTACTTAATATGAAGCCAAAAACTGTGGACTAGAATTTCCACAAAAACTAAGATTTACTAATTGGCTGTATTAATAATTCTTACTACTTGTACAAAACTGTGCACTGCTAGTGACTTTTTTTCACTATTACGTAAGATTTTTCTAGGCAACTTGGGACAGAAAAATTTTTGTCCTGATCTCTGATTGATATTTCCTCCCAGACTTTCAAACAAGTTATATTCACTCCATGGATATGTCATCAATCTGTTAGGTGTGAATACCCGCTTCTCTTTCCTGTCCTTGACCAAATGCTTCACTTCCTGAAAATTAAATTACTTAAATTCAACAAACAGATGGTCCAAGTCCTATAGAAGCTTGCTCTGCTAGAAAATTTATTATTTGAATTCTTGACACAAAATTATCTTTTGTACACTACAAGAACTACCCTGGGGTGGGGCCTGCGCACATGTGGTGCTGGCACTGAGCTCAGGCACTTGTCCACTGAGCTCTCCCACCAGGCCTTAAAATTCTGAACATATTAAAAAATTATTCATCAATTATATACAAAAATAGAAAAATAATAGTAGCTCAATTTTTTTGTTTCATACATATTCAGTGCTCAAATATAGTCTCTATGACTAAACATACATTTTAGTAGAGATTGGATAAATAATATGATTTTTTGTATCCTGCTTCATTTTATTTTCTTAAAGTCAGAGAAATGATTGGTGATTTTTGCAAAGTAAATCAGTTCATGAGGAAGCATCTGGGATAACTTTGTCGCAACCATATATGATAAATTTAAAACATGATTTTTATATCAACTGGTAGAATGCAAAATTCTTTTGCTTTTGTAAAGGTATTTCGAGCTATCATTTAGGATATCCTTCAGAAAACTTAAAGCATAAAGACTTCTATAAAGTCTTTTGTAAAGTGTTTTATAAAGACTTGAAGCATAAAGACTGTTCTATAATAGCAAAAGCTAAGTGAGATAATTGTGTGAGTTTAACTTTTCCAGTATTGTAACCAGTTATATATACATGACCTTTAGTCAGATGCTTTTCTGTACTAAGTTCTTTATGAGGAAATGGCAAAATTGTTCTCATAGTTACCATAAAGATGCTGTTAGGGCCATTTTGGAGTCTTTTGAGTTGAGAATATGCATGTCACAAAATAAATAGTGAGAACCCTCTCTAATCTGCCCCACACTTTTGGCTCTATGTATTTAGTTAGATAAAGTATATTAAAGTTTTCTCCTCATAGGGGCTGCTCAAGCTGTATTGTGTAATAGGAAGAAGTAAAAAAGAACACATGGAGAGAAGGGCTTCAGTGCTCTGAGAAGTCCCGGGCACAGAGGGAGGGATGCCTGTGTAGTCAGATACCTTAGCCCCACCCTCCCACCCCCCCCACCCACCCCCGGGGCCATCTGCTGCCGGCCTTCCCTTCCTCCACCCTCAGAGTCTGAGAGGACGGAAGCAGTGGCAGCCCAGCAGGAATCCCTTTCTCTCCTGCCCTGCCTGGGCCCCTGAGGTTGCTGTATCTTAACGTGTACAACATGTTCTCCTGAACAGTCTTCTTCCCTCTGCCTACGCAGAAGAGCCTTTAATCTCACTGGCTATTTCTTTGTTCCACTTCATTCTTATTCACTATTCTTCCTCTTCACTTTGACACTTTGAATTTGGGGGGGGGGATTGCTTCTCAGGAAAATGTAATTTTTGTAACATTATGAATTTTGCTTTTGTACAAGAAAAAACTAATACGTGTATGCATACATACATTTGTAAATGCTATATCCGTGCAAATCAAATAAGCCAAGGCTTTTGTTCTTCACTCAGAATAACACTTAGATTTAAGTATCATTACAAGAAGTACGATAAATCCAAGCGTAATTTGCTTGATTTAAGCGACAGTGAACTTGTGAAAGAAAATGTTGGCTACCACCAGTAGTCTTTGCTTTATTGGGGAAATAATTCACAAAAACTTTGCGTACAGCATGGTATTCTGGATAAAGCAAGGATCGACAGTTTTCTTGGGGTATTTATAATGATCTTGGCTCTGTGTGACAGCGTCTGTGGTAAAGTGCTGAAACCTCTAAGAGCAGAGCAACTCCAGAAAGATTTGGAATAAGGTGTGTCTGTAGCCCTGTAAGGCGTAAGACGTATCTGACTTTCATCTTCTCTACATTAATTTTTCATCAATTGTGTAGAGATGACCGCGGATGCTTTTTGGAGCAGTGTGCTTAATATTGGAGAGGATCCTAAGAAATTGCGCATTTCTCAATATGGTATTCTAATTAAATCCTAATTAGCAATTCACAGTGCTGGAACTTGGAATTTGAGCATAGAAATGATTTCACTATGCATAGAAAGTAAAGATTTATTTTCTGGAGATAGAATTTCAAAAATATAAAGCAGCACATGTGGAATTCAGAGGTGTTAAAAATCTTAAGTGTCAGTTTCTCCATAGCTTTAAGCTTGAGCAGTTTTGTATAATCAGCGAGCACGCCAAACAGTATGAAAAAACTCATTTTCTTGAAGTGCTTTATTTATCTTTAATAGAACCTTCATCACCCTGGTGTTGTAAATTTGGAGTGTATGTTTGAGACGCCTGAAAGAGTGTTTGTTGTTATGGAAAAACTCCATGGAGACATGCTGGAGATGATCTTGTCAAGTGAAAAGGGCAGGTTGCCAGAACACATAACAAAGTTTTTAATTACCCAGGTAAGAAATCAATTAGACACCAAAAAATAATATTTAATATCAAATGTTATCACTGTTTAACTACAGTTTTCTAGCCTTGTTGTTTAGTCTCTACCTCCAGGCTTAACTAGGCTAACAAGGTTGCAGCGACTTTTTGTATTGTGTGAGTTTTATCTGTGTTATTCAGAATGCGGGGCACCGAGTTAGAGACATGCAAGCAACCCCATGCATTAAAATGCTTCCTGAAATTTTGGAAAGTATATTGGTTTAGTCCTGGCTCAATCCAGATATTTAAGTATGCATATCCCTGTTTCATATTGAAACCCTTGGTCTGCACCTGTGTTGATTGCGGTGTGGGCACCATAATACAACACTTCACCCACTGAGGTTGCCTTAGCAACCTGCTGTGTTAATCGAGCCCATTTCCAGATCTTCAAAATAAAGAGCTTTGGCCGGATATTGTGAGTTTTCTTTTGGCCTTGTAAGTTTATGCCCTGATAGAAAACATCTTGAAATTAATAGACTGATTCGGAATTATTTTGGTGCTTTTCTTCTTTATAGATACTTGTGGCTTTGCGGCATCTTCATTTTAAAAATATCGTTCACTGTGACCTCAAGCCGGAAAATGTATTATTAGCATCAGCTGACCCTTTCCCTCAGGCAAGTTGAAAAACCTCTGAGCAAAAATTTAGTTGACACCATCACTGCCTTGTATGCGGCATCCTGTTACCTTCTTTTTTTCCCTTAGAACTTCCTTTCTTTAATTTGTGATTTCACCCATTTGTGACTTTGCTGTATGTTTAGGCTGTGGCTCCTTGATGCAGCCTGCTGGAGTCACAGATACCTGTGCCTTCTCAGGCTCCTCTTTCCTCCTGCAGCACTGGCAGGCCTAGCCCAGTGTTGGAAGTGTTGGCCTGGAGAGTTAGGGCACTTCAGAGGCCCAAAGATGCCATCAGGTCTCTTTCTCCATCCTCCACTGAGGGTTAGAAAACAACCATCTCTCTCCCGAGAGGAGGATGGACCTGAGGTACCTTAAGGTGGCTGCCTTGCCTTGCAGTCCTGACACCCTGAGGTGCCAGCTGTCTGCCGGCACAGAGCTAATTTTGAGCATTATCATGAATGGCATTATTCATCTTTCTCTACTTAATCTTCATCTTTGTATCATGAGCCTTTAAATCCATCACTCTCCCAAATAGCATAACATTTTCTTGACTTGTGAGCCATAACAACCACTTAAATATACTTATTTTTACATTTGTCTTTCCTATTTTGAGGGGAAAAAGAAAGTGTTCAGACAGTACACTTTGTGAATGAAGACCTACTTTTGTATAGGTGTATATCCCACTGTGCCCATGTACATAAAAAAGTAGAAAATAGCTATTTCTTCCACCATGAAAGATGCATATCATTCTGTTGAAGTATTGTTGTTATCTCTAGCTGACGTGAACTAACACAGACACAAACACCTAACTATGAACTCATTATTTCTGCAAACTTATATTGCCAACAGGTGAAACTTTGTGATTTTGGCTTTGCCCGCATCATTGGAGAGAAGTCTTTCCGGAGATCTGTAGTGGGTACTCCAGCCTACCTGGCCCCTGAAGTTCTAAGAAACAAGGGTTATAACCGCTCTCTAGACATGTGGTCGGTTGGAGTCATCATCTATGTAAGCCTAAGTGGCACATTTCCATTTAACGAAGATGAAGACATACACGACCAAATCCAGAACGCAGCTTTCATGTACCCACCAAATCCCTGGAAGGAAATCTCTCCTGAAGGTAGTATTTTCCATTCCAAAATTCTAATGATTAAATTGTCAAGTGGTATGGTATTAATTGTGAATTACTAAATTCATAAATGCCCCTTGTGCCCACTGTAGTGGAAAAAATAATGGATGAAGTAGGTAGGGAGGAAGTGGAAACCAAAAATGTCTTATAAGGAAATGTATGTCTGTACACTTTTTAAAAAAATTTTATCTGTCTGTCTATCTGTTACTGGGCCTCCCTACACAGTTTAGACTTGCAGTGATCCTCCTGTCTCAGCCTCCCCAAAGCTGGGATTACAGGTGTGTTACTACATCTGGTTTCATTGCTGGGGCCAATTAGACATGGTATGGGGATCAAACTCAGGTCCTCGAGCTTGCCAGGCACGCACTTGGACCACCAAGCTGTCTTCCCTGCCCATGTTTATAATATTTTTTTAAAAATAAAGAAATCGAGAAATATATAGTAAGAGGTAATTGAAATAACCTGAAGAAATACACTCATATTTTGATATACTTTCTTAGAAGTTATTTATATGCTGATACCATGATAATAAATCTTTAGTGAGAATATACTTGCCATGTTCCTAGTTTTTATTAAGCACTCTTACAGCACTAGAAACACTGATACTTTGTATTTTGATTGTCATATCATAGCCATTAGTATAGTAAAGATTTGTGTTATTTCCTTTGTGTGACAGTAGTGTGTATATTTTATTTGGTCTCCTTACAATTTTGGGGTTGAGTACTGGAGCATCCAAGTGTATAATTTCTGTATGTCCATGATTATTGCTTTAGAATAGATTACTTTATCAGTGTCACAGTATTTAGAATGATATTTTAATAATTATTTCCTGGGGCTAGGGAGATAGCTCAGTAGAATAAGCACTTGCCTGGCAAGTGCAGGGTGCTGAATTCAATCCCCAATACCACAAAAAATAATAACAATTATGATTATTATGTCCTTCCTCTTAAGGAAAAGGGATAATTCTTTTAAGAAAAACTGTAGGGGCTAATTAGGCAAAGAAAATGGTTGTTTGATGCTTTTGAAATGAGTTGCACAATAAACCTGCTCGGAAGTTTATTTAATACTCATAAAGATCCCAGATGATTTTTATCACTGTTACACCTATATTTCCAGGAAGAAAACTAAAGGAAAAGAATTGGCAGTACAAAGCTCATGAAGGACACAGCCAGAGCTTACCAGAAATGGCCTGGGCTTGTGTCCTTTCACTGTTGGTGCTATGTCCTTTTCAGTTTCTAGGCAATAGCTAGTCCTAAATGCATTGTTTGTTTTGGTACTTGTCACTTAAAAATATAGCATTTTCATAAACAAAATTCTCTGATACCTAGTAATGCATGCATTGGCAAAAACATGGAAAAATCATGTTGGCTAAACAGATACGGTGGATTAAATTCTTAGATACACAATGTATTAAATGGCAAAAGCTATCTGTTATCAGAGCTTAAGTTACCATTAGCAACAACCTTTAACATCCTCTAATTAGTTGTAAATCATACCTGGGTGGATATATAATAAAGGAATCTGTGGCCCACAAAAGAGCTATCATAATGCCAAAAGAACAGCTAAATATTTGGGATAATTCATCAAAGATGAAGGTAAAGTGCAATTAATTTTCTTTTCCAGAAGATAGAAAAGAAAGCATTATTGAAAAACTTTGTCACCAGTCCTCTTGCTAGAAAACATTCAAACATTTGAAAAACCGTTATCCTTATGCTTAATACCTCTAATGCAGAAATCCAGTGAAATGCCTGCCATCAGAGCACAAACCTGGGATATATCTGGAGCTCAATTGATAATTCCCCATTATTATCACTGGTAACAAAGATCAGAGACAACTATCAAAGGCTCAAGAAGCAATTCTTGAAAAATCACGATTCACTTACACATAGGTAGTGTGAAAGTAAAGAAGAGAACATAAAATATGCTTCAAGACTTTGAATGTTAATTCAGGAGATGAGTAATAAAATGCTGATTTCCTTGAATTGTCAACTCGGTCAAAAAAAGTCGGGATATCCAAGTGTGGAAGAGGGCGATTCACTGGGGCTTTGAGTAGTCAGAATTGCCTTTCCAGGGGAGAGGGAACTGAACAATATTGACTGTGGAATGAAAAGGAAGAGTGGTAGCATTTTCTAAAGGAAAATGATATGGGATAATTCCAAAGTCATTTATGTTGGACTAGGAATTACATGGAAAGGTCTGGTGGATGCAAATTTCCTCCTACTCCAACAAAGTGATATCGAGACCAGTTTGAGTGGAAAATCGGGCCCTCATTTTTCTAAAGGACTCTGTACCAGCTTGAGAATTAGCCATCATTTCTCCTCAGTGCCTTCCCTGAACTCACTCTTGCCTTTGAGTGCAGACTTGTTCCGATAGGAGCTCTCCTTGGCTGATAAGTTATCCCATCCACTGCTATATGAACAGAAAGTGCTAGTTCAATCACATCAGAATACTAACTGAAGTGTTAGACAAGTAGCCTTTCCTAAAGATAAAAACTCATTAGGTTATATATCATGGGTGAGTGATATAAAATTTGAACTTGTGGGAGCAGTCAAATACACAGGCAAAATTGTTATCTGGCAGTGATGGGTGCAGCTATATTACATCAGTTCTCATCCTAAGTATGCTTGAAGCACAAAATACTAAGAATCTGTATAGAGGAAAATTAAAATCTAGGCTCTGCCGTGATTCTGCACTCCGAGGTAAAGGTCATCCATTGAGCAAGCAGTTGGAGATACATTCGCACCTGCCAGCTAGTCAATCTTCCCTCACCCACAAAATGGGGTTATGATTCCTAATAAGGATGTCATAATTCAGATGGAATGAGAGAAAGGTTTGAGTAGACTCTCCCAAGGGTTACCAAGGATTTGGGTTAGAGGCAGACAACTCAAAGCAGTTGCACTGGCTGGTAACCACTGTATAGTTTTAGAAACTATGCTGAAACAGATGTCCTTTATTCTCTAGTGTTCTTCAGACATGTTGCTAGCTGTACTTTTTTCTTGGCATGAAAAAAGCCAAGGGAAGAAGTACTGTAAACTTTTCATAGCATGCCTATGGCCATCAAAATGAGAGATTCCTTTATCATGTATTTTTCCATTAGTGTAGACCTGCATTTGATTGAACACCTATGTATTGTAATGCCTAAGCAGTCATTAAGCTGCTTGACCCTCACAAAAATCCTGCAATCGAATTTGCTTTAGTCTGCATTAGGGAGAAACCAAGAAGAGTCAGTTACTCATAATGAAGCTACACCATGACTTTGAAACTAATAAGTGCACCTTGAAGTCATTTATTAGTCTCTTTTCTTTACACCCTACACTGTTGCATACCAGAAGGTGCTTTTTTCTTATGGCTTAATATTTAGGAACCTATAGGCTTTTATGCTCATTATTTCTTCTTGCTATGATAATATAAGCTAAGTACTGGCATCATGGAACGATGTTTACAAATAGTTTATCAGTGAATTAATCAGGAATCTTGTGTTTAAATAACAGAAATGTATCTCCAGGCAAACAAGATAATGCCTTGACTCACCCAACCAAGAAATCCAAAAGGTTAATCTCAGATTCAACTGTATTCTCTAATCTGTAGCATCTGCTGCATCACTAAATGCTGCTCGAAGCATTTTGTGTATGTAGATTAATTTAAACAAGTCCACCCTTCAGAGATACCCTCGTTGTTTCATTTTGGAGATGAGGTAATCTGGTCCCTGGGGGCAAAGTGGCTTGCCTGGGTGGTCAGGCTGCAAATGCTGTCATCTGGCCTGAAGGTAGCTGCTCTTATCCACAACTTTTAGGGCTCCTTGATTATCCTTCTAATGGACTTGGCCATTTTGCCACATTAATTTTTTTTTTTTTTGATTTTTATTTATTTATTTTTTCCTTGTTACAGAACCTTTGTTTGTTTATTCACTCATTTTTATGGCCGACTCAGCCCATCCCGAGGGCAGGGCTGGCGCAGCATGTGGTGCCGGGGATCGAACTGTGGTCCCTGAAGCCAACCAAGCTTTCCCAAGCAGGCGCTTTAGACCACTGAGCCATTCTGCCGGGCCTTGCCACATTAATTTTTAAAGGGTTTTCAGTAGCTCAGACCTAGAGAAGCAATATGGGTTTTCTTAACTGAAAAAAAAAAAAAAAAAAAAA
>PVJA010052945.1:0-12184 GCA_004027025.1 Myocastor coypus
CTCACTTTCGTAGCCCAGGCTGGTCTCGAACTCGCACCGATCCTCCTGCCTCAGCCTCCCGAGTGCTGGGATTACAGGCGTGCGCCACCACGCCCGGCCTATAATTTCTCTTTAATAGTTTTAGCATTCACTGAAAATAATTTTCTGAACCCATTATTTCATTAGAATCTAGAAAATAGATTTGTCTAATCCTATTATTCTTCCCACATTTATTACTTGGACTTAAGTTTTTATTTAAATACAATCAGAATAGCCGGGCATGGTGGCGCATGCCTGTAATCCCAGCACTCGGGAGGCTGAGGCAGGAGGATTGGTGAGATTTCAAGATCAGCCTTGGCTATAACACTGAGCTCAAGGCCAGCCTGAACTGTACAGCGAGACCCTGTCTCAAAAAGACAAAAAAAAAAAAAAAAAAAAAAAATACAATCATATTTGATGAACTTTTAATGACTCAGCTCATGTGCACATTACCTCCACTATCACCAGAGTCCTTTTCCATTTTGTTAAAGCCATATTGAAGAAATGCCCACATAATAAATTTAGTAGCCTTATCTCCTAAGTTTCCCTTTTTATTAAAATTTGCCTTTTTCCTTTTTCATGCCACTGATTACTTGATGAAATCTGGTCAGTGTTTCTCCAAAAATTCAAAATTCTGGATATAATTAGCTGTTTCATTGTGACATTTATTTTACTTACCTATTTCCCAAATTCTTGGTTTCAAAGAATTTGATTTATGGGGCTGGGGAGATAGCTCAGTAGAATAAGCACTGGCCTGGCAAGCTCAAAGAATTTGATTTAAAGGTATGATTCTTTCTGTTCATCATTTGTAGTGGTGTATGCTTCCTATAGCATTACATTAAGTGGTGTATATCATCTGGTAGTCCCATTTTTATTAAAGTTCAAACTGATAAGTGTTCTGAAGTGCTCGACTTGATAATTTCCTTAACACTTTTAGTGTTCATTGAAAATCATTTTCTGAACTCATTAGTTCACCAGAATCTAGAAAGTAGAGATTTGTCTAATTCTATTATTCCTTCCATATTTATTGATTGGACTTAAGTTTTTAAAGAAAAAAATCATATTTGATGAATTTTTAATGACCCTGATATTTGGTGTACATGGGGGAAAAATGCATCCTCCAATACTGATTTTTAAGAACGATGTGTTGGTACCCTAGTATCTTCCATAACTCACCAAATTATGCATAACCAAACAAACTATCAAATTACTGGTGGGCTCATATCAAAAAACTCAAGTAGAAACACTAAGTGGAGATAGAGTAATTATGCTGACAATAAGGGAATATTTTTTATACAGAAGTTTTACACACACATTCATGCACCAAATTAAACTCCCAAGTGGTAGTTTCTCTTATACTATATTTTTCAGAGTATGTGGTTATCCTTGAACTGTGTCCAAACAAGAGATGCTATGCCATAGATGGGAAAATTCCTTCATAATCCTGATTCAACAGCTGTATTCCTTTTTGTCATTAACAAGAATCAAACTCAGGACCCTACCCTTGCTAGGCAGATACTATGCAACTTAGCTATATCCTTGGCCCAACAGCTGTACTCTTAACAAATGTACATTCATGAAAATCATGCTTCTTTTAATTGTGAAATTTCTGATGCAGTTTAAATGAAAAAATTCTCATTCAGTACAATATCCTAAGTTTTACCTGAAATAATTTCCAGCTTATTAAGTGTGAAGATGTGACAGAAGACATTTCTACATTATTTCTGTAGTAATTTTCTTTTAAAAGGATCCACTAATAACAATTATACACAATATTCACAGAACACAAGCTATGTGACTTCTATTCTTCTAAGTATTAATTACTTAATCTTCACAACGGTTCTACTACACGACAGGGCTATATGACTCTAAACTGGTCCCCAATGGTGGCTATGTTTGGTATTATTTTCAGTTTCCTTGTACAAGTAAGCTGATCTACTTATTTATTTATAACCAGTAAAAGGTGGCAAACATACTGGGGATGTCATTCCCATATTTTGCTTATACAAGATTACAACTCCCTTGCTAGCAGACTTCTATCTTGTTGCCAACAATCTTCTTGGTTTGCATACTTTGATGAATCAAGAGGTCATGCTGAAGAGGTTACTGTGGAAAAGAAATTCAGTCAACCTTCAGTCAACAGCTTGTAAGAGACTGAGAATCACAATGTGACATCCCAGAAGGAAGGGATTCAGGCATTCATCCTGTTAGCTTGGATACAAATCCTTCCCTAGTCAACCCTTTAAATGACCAGAGTCACAGCTAACTTTGTGACTATGAAGCCCAACTAAATCATGCATGTTTTCCACATACAGAGAAATTGTGAGATAAAAAATATACATTTTAAAACTAATTTTTGATGATTTATTATACAGCAATAAATAATACAACTACTGTGTTAATATCACTATTTTACAAGTGAGCAAAATGATAGTATCTTGTCTAATAACACAATAATAATAAAGTAGTAAGAGGAAACAATGACAGGTAAAGATAAACATTTTCCAACATTCATGACATTATTTTCTCATAGAAATTTGATGATAATGCTTGAATGATGAAGGCTTTTAAAGCAACATATCCTTTCTTTAGTATAAAATGTGTTGTCCTTACTTTAAGCATGAAACAAGTGTTCTCAAAACTGAATCTGATGGTGTTTTGTAACACAATGTACATTTGAAGACTTTTTTCTATTAAATTCCATTATGAATCTTCTGATGTTGAGTAAGGTGTGAATGCTGTCTAAAAGCCTTCTTACATTCCTTACACTTGTAGGGTTTCTCACCAGTATGAATTCTCTGGTGTTGAGTAAGGAATGAATAAAGTCTAAAAGCCTTCCCACATTCCTTACATTCATAAGGTTTCTCCCCAGTGTGAATACTCTGATGCTGAGTAAGTTGTGAGAGCAGTCTGAAAGGTTTTCTACATTCTTTACATTCATAAGGTTTCTCCCCAGTATGAATACTCTGATGTTGAGTAAGCTGTGAGAGAAGTCTGAAGGCCTTTCCACATTCTTCGCATTCATATGGTCTCTCACCAACATGAATACTCTGATGTGAAATCAGTTGTGAGTAACTACTAAAGGTCTTCCAGCATTCCATACATTCATAGGGTTTCTCACGAGTATGAATTCTCTGATGGCGAACAAGTTGTTGTCTTAATCTGAAAGTCTTTCCACATTCCTTACATTCAAAGGGCTTTTCACCAGTATGAATACTCTGATGGACAGTAAGTTGTTGGCATATTCTAAAGGCCTTTCCACATTCCTTACATGCATATGGTTTCTCGCCAAAATGAATTTTCTGATGTACTCTAAGGTCTGGGCCACATACAAAGGCCTTTCCACATTCTTTACATTCATACAGCTTCTCAGAAGTATGAAGTCTCTGGTGTCTTGTAAGATGTGTACACTGTCGAAAGGTCTTCCCACAGTCCTTACACTCATAGGGCTTCTCACCAGTATGAATTCTCTGATGCCGAGCTAGCTGCTGATGTACTCTAAAGGCCTTTCCACATTCCTTGCATTCATAAGGCTTTTCACCAGTATGAAGCCTCTGATGTTGAGTAAGTTCTTGGAGCACTGTAAAAGCCTTGCCACAGTCCTTACATTCATAGGGTTTTTCACCAGTATGAAGCTTGTGATGTCGAATAAGGTGTGCACGCTGCCTAAAGGCCTGCCCACATTCCTTACATTTATAAGGTTTCTCACCAGTATGAATTCTTAGATGTTGACTAAGGGTTGAGCGACGAATAAAAGTCTTTCTACATTCCTTACATTCATACAATTTTTCTCCATTCTGAACTCTCTGATAATCTGTAAAAAAATTTTGCTTTTTATAAGTGGTCATTTTTTCAAAGCCAATTTTTGCCTGCCCAAAATAGCCCTCTTGTGGTTCTTTTTGGTCAATTTTGCTTTTGCATTCCCAGTCATTTCTAAAAACGGAGTCCTGAAGACTATAGCTCTTAATTCTTTTCATTATTTCCCACTGTAGTGAACATATTTTATAAATGTCCTTTTCTGGAGATAAGGTATGGGTCCTGCATCTGGACTCCAAATCTGTAAAAAAAAAAAAAATAAGAAAAAAAAAAATGCTATTTCCTTTACCAGAACATAGAAAACTTCTGAAGGGAAGTAATAGACTATAAGTCTTTCCAGTATAGACAATCCTGGTAAAATATACGCATACTTAAAACCCAGTATCTTCTACAAAATTATACACCACATATAACTGAATCCAGGGGAGATACAGGCCTGGAACCGACCACTTAACTCTACATAATTTTATTAGAAGCATATAACAAATGCAAAGATGATCACATAGTCTCATTTCTTTTAATTAAGAAGGATAAAACCATTTTGATAGTCATCTTTAAACAGTGCTGATGTACATGCAGAATACATGTTTACAGTCTTTTTGGTAAATTCTTTGTCAAATTATGGTATGATAGTTATGCTGGCCTCATACAGTGAACTGAGAGGTATTTCTTTTCTGAAGAAGCTATATTAACGCCACTCATTATTTCTTACTTGTTTGATAGAATTCACCAATGAAACAATGTAGGGCTTACATATTCTTTGGCATATGAATTCTAATAATGAATTCAATTACTTTTATACTATTATTTACTTTTCTATCTTTTGGGGGGGGATCTTTTTGAGACAAGGTCTTACTATGCAGTTTAGGCGGCTCTTGAACTCATGTTGTAGTCCAGGCTGGCCTGAAATTCTCAATGATCTTCCTGCTTCAGACTTCCAAATACTGCGATTATAGACATGCCAACAGGCCTGGTTTTTTTTTCTTTTTGTCTTTTTGGGACAGGGTCTTGCTATGCAGTTCAGGCTGGCCTTGAGCTCACTTTTGTAGCCCAAGCTAGTGTTGAACTTGCACCTACTCTCCTGCCTCAGCCTCCCAAGTACTGAGATTACAGGCGTGCACCACCACATCCAACCCTATTTTCAGTTCTAATAAAAGGTACTTATAGAAAAAAAATTTGCACTTCATTTAACCTGTTGAGTTTATTGGCACAGTTATTCACAGAATTCTCTCCATATCCTTTTTTGGGGGAGGGGTGTACAGGTGATTGAAATTTACTTAACTAACAAACATTTCAGTAACTATCAGATAGTTAAGTAAGAGCAGTATCACTGAGCTGCATCTCAGCAATTTGTGAATTTTTATTCTGAGACAGAGTCTTCCTAAGTCCTTATATTGTCCAGGCTGGCTTTGTACTTGTAATCATCATCACAGAATGCAGGAGTTATTTTGTTTTAATGGCTATATGGGATGAAAATCAACCCCTTTTGTATTCCTGGTATTAGTAATTTATGTTTTCCTTTTTCTTGATTAGTCAAAATAGGTATTTACTATCTTTGTTGATCTTTTCAAGAAGTCAAGTTTTTTTTTTTTTTAATTTTGTTGATTTCTTATATGTTAATCTATGAGAACAGTTCCTCTCTTTAAAGTGGTAAGCAAATATGGAGATTGAAAAACAACATAAACAACATCAACAGAAAGTAACTTTGCTAGCCCAAACTGGAATATTCTTAATTTACTTCAGGTCTGATAACTTTTTCTTGTAGCCTAAGGGCTTTTTTTGGTCGGGGGGGGGGGGGGGGGGGGTGGAACCAGGGATGCAACTCAGGCCCTTGTGCTTGCCTGGCAAGTGCTTATTCTACTGAGCTATCTCCCCAGCTGTCCTAAGGACTTTTTGTTTGTTCATTACTTAGAATTAAAGCCAAGGCTTTCATAGTGAGGTACATCCCAAGCTCCTCATCTCCACAGCCCTTTTTCTGACTGAGACAAAATCTTGCTCATTCTCTAACTCAAGTTGGCCACAAACATAATTTTCCTGCCTTGACCTAGAACAAATGATGAGATTACATACATGTCCAGCTCATGGGTTTCATGGGAGTTTTTTTGACATAATGGAAACTGAACTCAAGGCCTTATGCATGCTGGACAAGTGTTCTAGCATTAAGCCACATTGCTAGCATTTTTCTACTGAGATATGTAATCACTAAATTGACCAGGCTGGCCTTGCCCTTCAGAAGCTGATGCCTCAGCTTTCCAGGTAGATGGGATTATAACATGTACTCATGCTTGACAGTTATGGGTATTTGAAGAGAGAGTTCCAGGGATATCAAAGATGTGCCTCCACTCTAAGCAGGCTCCTTACTATCTGCAGTAATGATTTCCCTGTGCCTACTCAGCTCTCAACTCACCAGGGTATAAATTTCTTGTCCCTTCCTTCACAACCACTCCAGGTTCCATCCCTTCTTCATCCAATAAGGTAATCATATCTGGTTTAGAAATAGAAGCTCCTGCTTAAAAGGAAAATGTAACATGAAAGTATGAACTTGAAAGTCCTTTCATTCAGATTTGGTTAAATTTATAATTAATAACAAATCAAAATGGTACCTCATAAAGGATAAGTGCAATTAAATGCAAGGGAACTGAGAACTCTCACTTTAGGTGACCTCAAGACCATAAGGAATATAACCTAGGTGACTAAGAACAGGCCTTAATATAATTTAAATTCACAAAGGCTCTGTTGAGAAGCAATATTTTGCAGTGATTAAGAATAGCTCAGAGGATTAAAGCACCTGTAAGCAGGCACAGGGGCTAGTTCAATCCCCCAGGCCTGTTGTGCCAGCCCCACCCCTGGAGTGTGCTGGGATGGCAATTGAGACTGAGTGTGGTAGTGCATGCCTATAATCCCAGCTCTTGGGAGGCTGTAAATAGGCAGATCACTAGTAGTCCAATCTTGTAGTGAGATGCTGAATACCCTGTAGACCCTCCCCTAAAATACAAAAAAAAAAAAAAAAAAAGAATATGGACTCTGTATTCAAACTGCCTAGTTTTAAATCCTGCTTCTGTTACTCCATTACCTCAGACAGATACTAAACTTTTGTGCCCAAGTTCTATCTAAAAGGTTACTAACAACTAAGGGATACTTGCAGATTATTTAATAATGAACAATGCTCAGAACAGTGTCAAAGCAGAATATATACAATAACATGTTCATATATATATATATATATATATATATAGTAACTATTAATTTTTACCATCATTCTGCTGGAAGAGTAATAAAAAAGCTTTAAAAACATTCTCAGATCCTTTTGGGGATATTCAATATTAAACACAAAGTTCTTAAATTTTCTTTCTTTCTCTCTCTCTCTCTCTCTCTCTCTCTCTCTCTCTCTCTCTCTCTCTCTTTTTTAGACAAGGGCTCAATGTACTTCAGACTAGCCTTGAACTATATAGTCCAGGCCAGTCTTGAACTTATGGTGACCCTCCTGCCTCAGCCTCCCAAGTGCTAGAATCATAAGTGTGTCATCAACCTGAGTAGGTCTTTAATTTTCAACCACAAAGCACATAGAACTAAGTATGTCTGCTACAGGAAATAAAAAGAATTTACTCGGACTTTAAATGAAGCTTATAGAGCATCCCATATTACATATATGCTTTTACAAACTCCTTTAATTTTCATTCTTTTTTTATTTTTATTTTTATTTTTTCTTGTTTCAGAACTTTTGCTTGTTTATTTATTTTTATGGCCGGCTCAGCCTGCCCTGAGGGCAGGGCTGGCACAGCATGTGGTGCCAGGGATCTAACCACGGTCCCTATAGCCGCCTAAGCTTTCCTAAGCAGGCGCTTTAGACCACTGAGCCATCCTGCTGGGCCCTCTTTTGTTTTTTAATCTCTTTTGATTTTTAGAGAAACTCAGCAGCTCAGTGTATAGGTATTCTCATTTTAAGAGAGTTAGAAAGGAATATAAAGTATGTGTGTCAATTGTGAGAACAAGTACAATATGTTATTTAGTTTCTTAAACAATATTTGTATAATGTTCAAACCTAGTCTCTTGGATACTAAGGAAAACAGCAATTATAAAATCCGAAGGAAATGTGAAAGATACTACAGGATAAAAATTTTTAAGTGGTGGAACTTGTTTACAATCTAACAAAGCCTAGCCCTTCTTTCCTTCCTTCCTTCCTTCCTTCCTTCCTTCCTTTGTTGTTTGTTTTTCTATGGGGGGGGTATGGGGGAGTAGAGTTTGGTTTTTTGAGGCAGGGTCTTGCTGTGTAGGTCAAGCTGGCCTTGAACTCACTATGTAGCAGGCCTCAAACTTGGCAATCCTCCTGCCTCAGCCTCCCAAGTGCTAGGAATATGCCACCATCTCCAACTAGCTTTATCATTCTTTATGGGAACACAGAGTGAAACTTTAGCCTGATACTCAGAAAATAGTGGCAGAAAAAGCTAATAGCTCTGAATATGACCTTACCTAGTGAGATGAAGTTGCTATAGTTCTCCCACATTACATCCCTATATAAATCCCTCTGAGCAGAGTCCAGGAATTCCCATTCTTCCTGTGAGAAGTCTATAGCCACATCTCTGAATGTCACTGAACCCTGGAAAGATGAACTTATCAATTATTTGTGAAAATGAGTTAAATATTTTTTCAAATGTAAAGAGATGAGATGAGATTCACGCAGAATGGGGGCTCCATAGCATGCAAATAGAGCTGGAAACTTGTGACATGAACAGAGAGTAGCAGGGAAATCAGAACTTCAGAAGTAGAGTGCCTACATGTTCTTAACTAGTCTCACAACTGTACATTAAATTGCAACCAAACATACCTGGAAATAATAAAATAACCTAAATATCTTGATCATATTATGCTTGTTTCAGCAGCACACCTACTAAAAAAATCTCAATTAAGTCAAATAATGCACACAAGCCTTACACACATAGTTGTACCTCCACTATAGACTCTAAAGAAATATGAGGTCTCTCTCTTTTCCCTTTATTGATGATGGACATAAAATGGAAGAAATTTCTCCCAAATGCACTACAAAATCTCTTTGAAGGTAAGCTCAAATTCACAGCAGAAAAAATAATAAAGATAAAAAAGTTCATAAGAAAATGACTTTATTATAACCAACTTTGTTAATAACCAACACTTTTGTAAACTTTAAATATTTCAATGCATAGTGGATCTTTTTAAGTATGTTAAATTCTCTATAAAATTTAGATTTCTTTTTTTTAAAATAAAGTCTCACTATGCAGTGCAGGTTGGCCTTGAGCTCACTTTGTAGCCCATGCTGGCCTGAAACACAGTGATTCTTCTGCCTCAACCTTCTGAGTACTGGGATTACAGGTATGCACCACCATCCCTGGCAAATTTAGAATTCAGTATGATCTTAAGTCTTCTCTAATTCTTATTATCCATAATATGTTATACATGTGAATTTAATCTTTTTTTTTTTTTTTAAGAATTTTTTATTTTATTTTTTTTCTTGTTTCAGAACCTTTATTTGTTTATTCACTTATTTTTATGGCCGGCTCAGCCCGCGCCCTGAGGGCAGGGCTGGCGCAGCATGTGGTGCCGGGGATCGAACCGCGGTCCCTGAAGCCGCCCAAGCTTTCCCAAGCAGGCGCTTTAGACCACTGAGCCATTCCACCAGGCCCCGTGAATTTAATCTTATTCTTTCCTATTTTTCCCTCATTAAACATCTTTTCTCACTTTTGAACTATAGGATACTAAAATATGAAGACATAATGAAAAGAGTACCTTGGATCAGTAATTTTCAAGGAAGAGTAACATTTTTGTTCCCCAAAAGATATGGACAGTTTTGGTTGTCACAGCTAGTGTGGGAAGGGTGATTGTTACAGGTGCTTAATGAGTAGAGGCCATACTGTCAGACATCCTATAATGCACAAGACAGTCCCCTATAAGCAAGGATTGTCTGACTCAAAATGTCAGTAGTTTCAAGACTGAGAAATACTTCTCTAGGCCAGAATATACTGTAAAATGTACATAATGAACTTCATTCCTGGTATTTTTCTCTATGAGAGAAAATTAGAGAGGATTCTTAACTATTGGCAGCTCTATCTAGCTATCCTATTGCTGATATAACAATCTTCTGCCATTAAATGCATTACTAGGCAAATAGCTGACATTAGCCAAATGAGACTGATAGCAATTTATTAGTCACACATACTCACAGCCTAAGGGAAGATGTCACACATCACACAAGGCCACAGAGGCTGCACTCAGGAACAGAGAAAACAACAAGGGGCTGTAAGAGGCAGGCTTTGAAAGAAAATTAAGTGTTCCCTGGTTCCCAGAGGAAGACATGGCTAGCTTGTCAATTACATGGGCTGCTCAGGGTAGTAAAAACAATTAGGTTAAAGCAGTGGTTCTCAACCTTTCTAATGCTGTGACCCTGCAATACAGTTCCTCATGTTGCAGTGACCCCAAACCAAGAAATAATTTTGGTGGCTACTTCGAAACTGTAATTTTGCTACAGTTATGATTCACAATGTAAATACCTGATATACATTATGTATTCTCATTGCTACAAATCAAACATAATTTAAACATAGTGATTAATCACAAAAACAATATTTATATGTTGAGAAGTATTTATTACTAATTCCAATAAATAACATTTCACCATGGCATAGCATAGGTTTAAATATGTATTTTCTGATGACTTTAGGCCACTCCTGTGTTTTGGTCATTCAACCCCCACTGGGGTTGCAACCCACAGGTTGAGAACCACTGGGTTAAAGACTAGGAGGATGTAACTGGCTTAGTACATAGGGGAACTAGGAGGAAAGAAAGCCTTTTCCACTGAAGAGGTGTATCTGTTGAGAACAGGCTTCTCAAGGTTAGGCCCTGAGGGCTGGACAAACATGTCAAGGCTGCAGGTAACAACTCAGCTCTTACCATATAATAAGGCCCCAATTATATCTCTACATAATCTGCTCAATCCTAAAAGCCTTACACCACCTAAGATCTCAACCTGTAGAGAAACTAAGATCAGTCAACACTAAATCCCATCCATTACTTAAAAGACTCATCTGTGGAGCTTATAGTTTCCCCATAATGTATCCAACAAAATAAATACTTTCTGATTACACAACAGGTCTTCAAGGAAAGCTCAAAAGAGATATCTCATATTTAACATCAGCAATCCATTCCTAAAAATCACACCATTTTAATACTACATTATAAATTATGTGCCTCTTTTTTCATCATTGAATTATAATCCATTGTGTTAACTCTAACCCCAACTTGCTTCACATTTTTCCTTCAATATAGACTACATAATGGATCAGTGCAGAGGCGATGTCTTTCATGCTAGTATTTTCATAGTCTCTTTTACTAATTTCATTTATCTCACTTGCTTTGAAACCTTTTCCACACTTTAGTACTAGAGATTGAACCCAAGTCCTTTGTACTAAGCTATACCCCCTAAGCCATCTTTGATCTTTTATTCTCAGTGAGAGTCACACTAAGTTGCTCAATTGCCCACGTTATGGTCAAATTTTTGATCCTCCTACCCTAGTCTCTCAGAGTGCTGGGATTAGAAATATACACCATACCATTACCTGGCCTTTTTCCAACTTTTTAGGAACTCTACACTACACCAAAAAAAAAAGCTAAACTACAGAAAAGTACTTCCGATGAGAACATTGCTCAACTTTACTACGATGAATCTTCTATCATCAGCAGTACCAAACACATATACTTATTACCATATATGTAGTTCTGATGGTCTAGCAATTATATAGTGGAATATAACTAGGTTCTTCCTAATATTGTTTTTGTTTTAAAAATATGGCATTCAACTACATGATTCACTATATTATACTTAAAGTTTCTAAAAAATAAGCAAAATTAATTTATAGTGTTCAAAGTCAACATATTAGTTACATTTGAGATGGGTAAGGATGACTAAAGGGGGAAATACATGAGGTACTAGCAATATTCTTTTTTTTTTTTTTTAAGAATTGTTTTAGGGCCCGGTGGGATGGCTCAGTGGTTTAAAGTGCCTGCTTGGGAAAGCTTGGGCGGCTTCAGGGACCGCGCAGTTCAATCCCCCGGCACCACATGCTGCGCCAGCCCTGCCCTCGGGGCGGGCTGAGCTGGCCATGAAAATAAGTGAATAAACAAATAAAGAAAAAAAATTTTTTAAAAAAAGAATTTTTAGGGCCTGGCAGGATGGCTCAGTGGTCTAAAGCGCCTGCTTGGGAAAGCTTGGGCGGCTTCAGGGACCACGGTTCGATCCCCGGCACCACATGCTGCGCCAGCCCTGCCCTCCAGGCGGGCTGAGCCGGCCATAAAAATGAGTGAATAAACAAACAAAGGTTCT
>PVJA010052946.1:0-12174 GCA_004027025.1 Myocastor coypus
GTGCTGCTGCTCTGCTGCCCTGTTTGGTTGGCTGCCTCTGCCACCATTTTGCTGCTGTTCTGCCGCCTTGAACTGGATGCTCTCCGCCCTGCTCCACTCAGCCTTGGGCCAACTGAATATGGACTGAAACCTCCACAAACTGTGAGCTAAATAAACCTTTCCTTCCTTCATTTTGAGTGTTGGGTATTTGTCCCGGCAATGAGCAAAAAAGTAACTAATACAACCTTTTAGAAAGAAAAATTTCACATAGATTAAAATAATATTTTCTCTGCTCTAGAGATGCATTTTGTTACCTAGCCTCATGCTAGACCAGGGCAGAGCAAGACGAACGAGGAACTGTGCTAGTCTCAATGAACTCTGATAAATAGGCACACATTCACAATTCAGGATAAGGAAGTGCTGAGGTACATGCAAAATCCAGTGGTGGCAACAAGAAGTGCCAGGGATGTCTTCTTATCAAGTACAAGTGGCCAGTGGCCAGTTGACAGGCTTAAGTGAGCTGTATCTCCCATCCTGCTTTGTGGGCTGGAGACTTTAATAAGTTGCTCCCAATATAAGGGGAAGAACAGAAGAGCAATGCCATCCAGTGGACTTTGTGTTTTGCTTTTCTTATAGAGCCTTAATATTTATGTTTTAACAGCTTAATTTGGGATACAATTGGTAGAAAACCAATTAAACTTGTCTAGATGCGTCTTGACATATGTATTCACCTATGAAATCATGGCCATAAAACCGTATCCATAACTCCAAGTATTTTCTTGTGTCCCTTTGTAATTTTCATTATTTGCCCTTCCTTTTCCCCTCTTTCCCAGTAGACTTGCTATTTATTTGTTTATTTACTTACTTATTTTTTTAAAACTTTGTGCATAGTTTTGTTAGGCACTGTATTTCATGATTGTAGGATTGTATTAAGTGCTCTAAATAGAATCAGATCTCAAAAAAAAGATGTCTGCCCTCAGCTTTTTCCCTATAATTTTATTACGTTTAATAAGAAATAACAGTGAGACAGTTTCAAAACATGTTAGTAAGACAACCACAATAATTAATATAATGCATATTGTTTGTTGTCTTCATAGTAGTTGATCAGAGTACAAGATGCAAACATGATAACTTTTCTAAACACTATTGGTACAAATATTTCTTCTCAAAAAGCTAAAAGAAAGTAGTTGCATGCATAGACCAATATTCTGTAATAGTAGTGGGTTATTAGTAGAACTGGCATTGTCAGAAGCTGTTGACTTGAGCTTTTTATAGCTCAGCATACTTATCTGGCTTTACTTTTTATGCCTCATGGTTAAACTTTTCTGCTGGATGGTTAAGACCAAGTTGAACCAAGACCTATATAACAAAACATGTAACTTTTGTATCTGACAAGGTAAGTTTGCAGACCAAAAAATTAAAAACAAGGGCTAAAAGGGTAGCTGATATTTTGGCCCTAGCCCTTCAAGATCAGTGAGGACTCTGAACATAAGAGAACCTGTACTGTAACATCCTATAACTCAGTGGTATCACAAATTTTCTGTTCAAGGAGACTATGGGGCCACAAAGGAAAGGGATCTGTGATATATAATATGCTTAAGGAGAGTCACCTAGAGACAAAACATTCTCTCAGGCTTTCACAGAGAGCAAACTGGTCAAGCATTGGCCGTGACTCATCCAGATGGCTGACACTGACAAAAGTTCTAGGAAATGCTGACCATGGTTTCTAGACTTGCTATTTATTGCTTTAGACCAGCTTGCTTTATCTGGAACTCACAGAAATGGAATCACAGTATTCATTTATTTTTCATCTCTTTTTTTTTAGTGAGCATAATGATTTTAGCATCTGTCCACATCATCATATGCATCAATGTTTCATTCCTTTTTATTTCTGAATAGCATCTCACTGTATGGGTGTTTCACTTCGTTTGTTTGTTTACTTGTTGGTGGACACTTCTCATTGTTTCCAGTTGTTAGCTATTTCAGCCAAAGTTGCTGTAAATATTCCTGCCCAGACTTTTTCAAGAGGATATGCTTTCATTTCTCTTGGGTAAACACCTCAAAGTAGATAAACTTAATTTTTAAAGAAATGACAACCTGTTTTCCAAACTTGTATCATTTTATGTTTTTCATTAACAATGTGTGAGAATTTTGGTTCCTTCACAACCTTTTCAATATTTGCTATAATTAGTCCTTTAAAACTTCTAGCCATCCTAATATGTGTAGGGATATCATTGTGTTCTGAATCTTATATTTCCTTCATAACTGCTGCTGTCCCATCATCTTTTCATGTGCTATTTTTCATTCATGTACGTTCTTTTTCTTTTAATTAGCATCTAACTAAATCTTTTCCCTGTTTTAAAAAATTAAGTTGTTTTCTTCTTATTATTGAGTTTTGAAATTTTCATATATATGTATCCCTTACCAGACAAATGATTTGCAAATGATTTGTGACTTTTTGTTTTCTTGCCAGTATCTTTCAAAGAGCAAAGCTTGTAAGCTTGATAAATAGACAATAATAGTTTGTTCATTAGGTACTGTGTTTTCTGTGTATATAAAAAGTTTTCCCTAAGAAAATACTTCAGAGATACTTTCCTATTTTCTCCTGGAAATTTTGTAGAATTGGGCTTTGTATTACATCTATGGTCCATTTTGAGTTAATTTTGTATATAATATTAGATACAGATGAACAATTTAATTTTTTTTCGTATACACATCCAATTTTTCCAGCACAATTTTATTATAGTAGACCATGCTCTCTGTACTTAATTGCTTTTGCATCTTTGCCAAAACTCAGTTGTTAATATATGTGTGGATCTATTTCTGGATTTGGTAGCTGAACTGTTCCATTGATTTGATTCTCTTTCTGCCAGGGCTTATTGCCTTGATCGCTGACTTTATAATAGGTCTTGAAAGCACATAATGTCAATCTCTCAACTCTTTTTCTTTAAAAATTTTTCTTCCTAGGGCCAGCCTGATAGCTTAGTGGACTAAAGCATCTGCTTTATAATGACATGTATCCATCATTTTATATATATATATATATATATATATATATATATATATATACACATATATATACATATATATACATATATATACACACATATTTTTATTCATTTTAATGAGAATAAAGATAAAATAGCAATGAAACAGTTTCAAATCAGTTTCGTAGGACAGTTACAATAATTAACACATTGCATATTGCTGTCTTCACAACAGTTATTTATTTATTTATTGTCTTTTTGGGGATAAAATCTCAGTCCAGGGTGCCTGAGAGACATTGCCGAATCCAGTGCTTTTTTTAACCAATTGAGCTACCTGGCAAGCCCCCCCGCCCCATTGAGAATTCTTAAAGAAATGATTTTCAAGACAATTACACATCAAGTAAGAGAAGAGAAATTCATAGTCACACTCAGTTTACCCAAATCCCTAGGGGGTAAGTGACATTTTGGATATCTGGGAGATAAAAATTACAATAAAATGTGATATGACCTCAGTATCCTTACAGCACACTGAAATCATGACTATCATATGTATTTTCCAGTTCTAATATAAATAGTAACATTAAATAATTTAAGATCTTATCATTGAAGAACTTCCTCATTTTTATATACTGTTGTGGGTGGAGAGACATTAAGATCAATAGGTACTGGCAAGGGCCCTCAGGGTTTTACAGCTGAATGGTCGTGGGGTTGGGTGAGCCTAGTAGAATGAGACTTTTCCTTACAGTGCTCTCGCAGAGTAGATTTCAGGCTTGGGTTCATATTTGTTATGAGAGTCTGTTTCTTCAAAGTGATTCATATTCCTGTCTCTATTCTTCTGAGGTCATTAGTTCCTAAAGGACACGGATGCTGTGTTCTTCAGCTCCTGGGTAAGTACTAGGTACGATTAATTAAATCAGATGCACAAAGGGACTGGAGAGGGTCAAAAATATCAAACCCCTTTTGGATGAGTTAGGATATACTTAAAATTTTAATTTACAAAACTATTGAAGATGATAACAGCCTGATGTGAGAGCCACACATCTTATTCTCAAATGTGTTTGTACTTATGACTTTTAGAAATGTGAATATGGACCAGGAAGAACACCCACAGGGTGAGCAATGAATTAAACAAGGTGTCCAATAACCACAAGGATGAAAGCATTCTTTTGGGAACTCATGTCTCTCAGCCTATATCCTTGTTGGTCTATGTATACATTTCTAAATACACAGGTACGTAGATGTATTTGTAATACATTTTTGAAAGGAAAAAGAAGTCTAGCTTTGGTTGCTTTGGGTCTTCATTCCCATTTAATATATTGTCATGAAACCAAAGAGAGAAATCATTCAAGTTAAATGAACAAATACATATATTGAGTACTTACTCTTCAAATGTTACTTTGCTGGAGAAATTTGGGCTTTACTTTTTGAAATGTTGATTACCTAGCCATAGTTTATTTCCTCTGCAATAGAATTTTCTTTGGGGCTTAAGATCATAAGCCCCAGAAGAGTAAGATGGAAATTAAACTGTAAAGCACTTCTCAGAGGTTTTCTTCACACTATAAATAATTCTTATTTGACCATTTGAAAACTGATTGTGGAAGAAGCATAGCCCATGTCTAGCATGAGAGTATTTTCCAGAAGACTGGTTACACCTTGACAGAATTAACCTCTGCATTTAAATATTATTCATAATTTATGATTGCTATCCTGGCCCAGTTTTCAAGAAAGATTGATCTAAGAATGAAATATTTTTCCTCTTGTCTCTCATATGCATTGGAACAGTTGTGTTATAGAATCAAAATGTATGAGGGATAGCTGAATCTTTGTTTTCTGCATGGATTACTGATATACCCTAGGGAATGGTGTGGCATAGGTTATAGGAAAGTTGTACTGAAGAAGAGAAAATTATTATAAAGCATATGTTGGTATTGCTTCCAAGTTTTTCAGTGTTTAGGGGAAAATATTAGACAAAATAGTGAAGAATACTGAGCCAAATCCTATTTTTCTAATTTGCTGACTTCTAAGTGCAAAATATTTAATTGTGGAATGTGTATTCTTTGACAAATTTTCATTCCTGATATATTTGGTATGTGTTCAATTTTGTGAACTGCTTAAAATATAACAGCTTTTCTTTTGGTAACTCTTCCAATAAGTCAGTAACAACTAAGTCTAGGCTTTGAATAAGAGGATAACAAAGACAGGATACTTTAAAAGTAAGTTCCTTAAATCATGGAAGTGGCTTATTGCAGCATATTCGTTTTCTGCCTCAACACACTGAAGTGGGGGTATCTAGGTGTGAGCCCCACAAGGCACAGAGAAGTGGAGCAAGTATCAAAGACATTGTACGTGTGTACGTGAGAGTGTGAGCAAGGATAAAGACATTGTAGTGATGACTCACACAATGCAACTGAAGTATTTATTCGATTACCTTTCATATGAATAAAGAAATCTATTATCAAACACTTTAAAGCAGTTTTATATGTGGTGCTACTTTATTCCTGATTTCTACTGTATGCATAGCATGAAATTGAGAAATTAGTACCCTGGTTCAATAAATCTTACGAAGTTAAAATATTTAGATTTTGAACTGATTGCAAGAAGGGAATCCTGGCTCTAGTTGTTTGGTCTCATCAGTTTGCCTGCATCTGACTTAGTCATCAGGATAGCCAATAAAGGTCAGTGGCATCTTCTGGTTTATGCATCAGGTCAGGCGATGTCACTGATTTGCAAAGGATGATCACGGAAGCTCTGTGTTTCTCTGGGGGTGCCTTGGGTGTTGCCTAAATGAAGCAAAGGGGCAGCTCCTTTCTCTAGCCAGGCTTGAGCTAGGGTAGCTTCTTATATATTTGCTTTATTTCCTGGGATCTATAAAAGTCTTCTTTTGGAAAAAAGAACACACAAACCCACGATATAGATGAATGGAGGCTTTAGAAAACCGCTCTCTTTCTTTCCCTATTAAAAATTCATCCATGGGTAAAACTGAAATACAAATGGAACTACCTATAAAATCAGCACCAAAAGCACTATAATAATTCATAATTGCTATAGTTATTAATAGCGTATCATTAATGATGCACACTAAGGGATGTAGCAGAGGAACAATAAATTATAGGCTATGTCTAATTCTCTTTACCTCTCCCCAACTATTTCTTCTAATTTTAGAAAGCAGTGAGAAAAGTGAGTCAGTGAGTGAGTGAGTGGTACTATTTAGGGGATAATCCTGAATCTGTTCTAATTTATCCAAGACGGTAAAGCATGAGTATGACTGACAGTTTAATTATTACTATTAAAATTATTTCAACATTACTCATTAATAATAACATCATAATGGTTGAGAATTTTGTATGATAAGGAATAGGAAAACATCGTATTGATTTGAAAATATGAAACTTCTGGATTATAAGGGACAATATTCCATTGAGGACACCTTAGTTTTTGAAGTAAAAAAGTCTTTAGTCTATATTTCTTTTAAAAATAATAATCTCCGTAGAAGAAAACTTACATAGCAAGAAGGAAACATTCTTGGAAGATGACTAGAGATTCTGTCTCACAGGGTTGGTGTGAGACTCTCATGAATAGAGACAGAAAGATCCCTTTCTTCTCCTGGAGAGAAAGAAAGGAAGAGGCGTGGCTGGGAGTGCTGGTGTCAGCCAGTAAGGCAGACTAAAGCATTCACTGAGATGAAATCAAAGTAGAATTTCATGGAGACCTGCAGGAAAGTGAGATTCATGATCAATACACTTCTCTCATCAAGAAGATGGAGACTTGTACTGTCGCTGGAACTGAGTAGGCCAAGGCTGTGTCTTTAGGATCATGAGTGAATGATTTCCACTAAAGCTGTTGTCCACCCACAGAGCCAGCATGAGGGTTCACAGTACAAGTGAGCTCAGCCTGGCAGACACTACTTGGGACAATGACAAATGGGGAGCGCCTCCAATCCATCCCAACCCCCTTCATGACTATGGGTTTGTTGGTAGAGTAAGCAGTTAAGAGGTGAAAACTTCAGGAGGACAAATTCTGCTAGGGCTGAGGAGATAGCTCAGACCCAGCTTTGAACCCTGGTGCTGTATGTCATGGCAGTCCTGAAACCACAGGCATGCTGCACTGGCCATGGAAACCAGGTGTGCTGGTGCACTCCTATAATCCCAGCTCTGGAGAGGCTGAAAACAGGAGGAGCACTAGAGTCCCAGCTTCATAGTGAGACCCTGTACCAAATCAATCAGTCAGTCAATCATTTAAAATTTTTTTTAAGGAAAGAAAATGCTTCTCACCTCTTGTCTTTAGAACCCAGATTTTTGAAGAGTTCTTGAGGTGTTACTTCCTGTGGCACATGGAAATCAACACAGCCAATCTAATACATTTAGATTGGTAGAATTCTGTCTGCAACATCATAACCAGTATTTATTTTTAAGGGTGACCAATAGCTCAGTGGACTAAAGTGCCTGCTTAGGCAGAGCACAGGGACCAGCCATACTGGCCTCACTCCCAGGAAGTGCTGAGATGGCAATTGAGACTGGGTTTGGTGGCACGCACCTGTAATCCCAGACCTGTAAGGTTGGAAAAAGAAGGATCACTGCGAGTCCCATCTATGTAGTGAGACCCTATATTAAATACATTTATATATATATATATATATATATATATATATATATATATATATATATATATATATATATGGACTGAGGATTGGGAAACTGTAAACCCCTGAAATAGCTAACAGGGATTATAATCCCTCTGCAGGAAGTTTTTCTTCAAAGTGTGAAAAGACTTGTCTAAACTATGTTAGAGTAGGTGCATGCTAGGTGTGTAAGAGAAGGAAATAGCTCAGAAGGCATAAAGAGACCTTTCTCTAAGCATAACATGTGGTCCTCATCCAAAATACATGTCACATTTTTGAGAACTGGGGTAATGTCACTGTGAACTTCAGTTTCAGGGTTTCTGGGAAACTGGCTGAGGTGGAGCTGGGCGTCTGCTTGCCTGGAGTGCACTTCTGTTAGAGGAGGAGGAAGAGGCCGGGCCCTGCTACATTGACAGCAAGCTTGTTTGTTTCTTGCCTGTCAAGTTTTGGGTTTTACTTGTGAGAGCCTGAGTTTAGCAACACTGGCGATGTGTATATGGTAGTAGAACTTGGATCCACACAAGGAGGACAAGGAGGCCACAAGCCAGACCACAGCATCTTTGGTAGTCAGTTCAGGAGGCCAAATCACAGCCTCTTAGGCAACAAGTCCAGGGAGCCAAACCACAGCCAGTGCAACTCTAGCACTGAGAATATTTTTAGTGACTGTCAACTTCCCTCTGTTTCTCCCAACTTCTAACTCAAAGCCAATCAGAGAAAGGAAATCTCCTCTCTAAACCAATTGCATAGGATGCTCCACTGCTAGGCAGCCTGCCTCCAGCTTTCCATGGCAACGATCTCCAGCCAGAGCACACCTGAAGCTTTTCTTTCTCTTCCACCCCACTGTGTGTGTGCCTTTGAGTCTCTGCTGCATGCAAATGAAATGAAAGGGCTGACTCCCTTGCCCGTGGCAAGCTCTGATTAAATAGCTTGCTTGTTTTCACTTACTTACGCATTCTATAGTGTCTACCCTTGTTCTTATGAAACAGTGATGTTTAGTGTATTCAACTACCAGTGGATAAAATGAGAGCACCACAGTGGGACTGTTGTAATCATATATCCCTGAGGTATTTCAAAGTCCTATTTTGAGAACCAATGATTTTGGGATCACAGGATCTTTTAAAAAATAATTTTATTTGGTATAATTTACTTACCACATAATCTACTTAGTGAAAGTGCATGGTTCAATTATTTCCAGTAAATGCATGTGTTGGTCCACCATTACCAAAGTACAATTTTGAAAAATATTTATCACTCAAAGGTTTCCTCATGAGTACTTAATTTATCTGTTTTTAGTCTCTCACATCAATCTCTAAATAATTGAATTTTCTAGTAATTTTGTGTGTCGTTATTTAAAAAGTAGTCGTTTGTGTCTCTGATCTTTCCTATTGGCATATGTCTTAGTTACTTTTTACTTGTTGCTGGGACAAATACCTGACACTGAAAATGAAGGAAGGAAAGGTTTATTTAGCTCACAGTTCGTGGAGGTTTCAGTCCATATTTGGCTGGCCCAAGGCTGAGTGGAGCAGGACAGAGAGCATCCAGTTCATGGCGGTGGAACAGGAACAAAATGGTGGCAGATGCAGCCAACCAAACAGGGCAGCAGAGCAACAGCTCTAGTCTGTCTCTCTGTCTCTCTTTATATTCCTATCAGGCTCTCTGCCTTAGGATATCCGCCCTAGACCACACCCATAGTCCCAACCCTACTCAGACGGATAATCCCATCAGTACTAAAACACATAATCCCAGGGATCATGGATCAAGTCTCAATCTATAGAAGTCCCTGCCCAATGACTACATGAGCCTTTGGTGGGACAACTAGACATAAACCATGACAGCATAGTATTTTTAATGTTCATCCATGTTGTAATGATACAGGGGAATGAAGCGTCCAGTCTGAAAGATACCTAAAATGGGTTCCTGTTCTCTAAAACTGAAGTATAAATTTTATGAATAATGGAGGTTAAGAGCAGAATATATTTTCTGGTATATAGTTTCTGTCCCAGAAAGGGACAGAAGGGGACTTGAGTAGATTGCTCAGGAATCCATCTTTTCTAGGAATTTTTATAGAGCAAAACCATGTGGTAAAGAAGGTCAAAGGCAGAAAATACAGGAACTTGCGCATGAGGTGGGACAAAATTATGGTCAACCAATAAGATTACAAGCACAGTTGCTCAGGTAAAATCGATTAAATCGGTGAATGAATGGGGAAGTGAGTCATGTAGCAAGTGCATATGAATGTGGAACAGTGGCTTATCCTGTATGGGGTTGGGTTAGTGACTCTTCCTGGTTTCCTCATGGTGATTATCAATCCTGGATGTCTTTAGGGAGGTAAGCATTCATTTGATCTTTTGTCTTGAGGTCCATCCCACAGTGGGAGAGTCTGTCTCTCTTATAGTTGCAAGGTATCTTGCCTTCCATACTGGCTCCATTTGAGGTTCCAGCTCTGTCTGGCTGCCTATAATATTTCTATTTAACTCAGTTGCCTCTAGCAGTAACACATGTATCAGAAATTTGTTTCTATTACTATTACTGTGTATTGCATCATGTAGTAGTTTAAGCTACATTTATTCATTTACTAAGATGTTGTTGTTGTTATTTATTATTATTATTAAGCTGTACTGGGGATTGAACTGAGGACCTTGCACTTGCCAGGCAAGTGCTTATTATTCTGGGCTATCTCCCTGGCTCGGCCAGGTTGTTGACATTTGACTTAAATTTCTGGGTTGTCATGAATAAAGCTGCTACAGATATTCAAATGTAAGTAATTTTTGTTGGTCCTGGGAGTCAAACTCAGGACCTTGTGCTTGCAAGGCAAGCGCTGTGCCACTGACCTATATCCCCAGCCCTTCACCTACATGTCTTTGTATGAATTTCATTTCTCTTGGGTAGATGGAAGGCACCAAATTCTTAGGTCATATAATAAGTATGTGTTTTAACTTTTTAAGAAATTTCCAAGTTGTTTCCCATTTTACATTCTCACCAACAAAATATGAGGGTTTTAGCCTGACCATACCCATACCAATATTTATTATTCTCTTTTTGATGATAGTCAGTTTAGTATTAACTTGTATTTTACTAGTGACTCAAAACACTGAGAATCTTTTTTATGTGTTTGTTAGTCCCTCATATACTTTATTTGATGAGCTATTTTAAATCTCTGTCCATTTTTAGGATAGATTTTCTTTAATTAACTTTTAGTCCTTTATGCTTGTGTACAAATTCTTTAGCAGATATTACTTGCAAATATGTTCTCCTAGTCTGATTTCTATTCCATTTCTAAAATATATCTTTCTAAAATGTAAATGCTTAAATTTGATGAGATTAAATTGTATCACTTGTTTTTCATTAACTACCATATTTTTACTGTTGTTTTAAAGAGATCTTTGCCTTAGTCAAGACCAGAAAGGTGTTCTCTATTTTTGTTAATCTAAAATCAAGTTTTGCCAGGTGTGGTGGCACATGCCTGTAATCCTAGCACTTGGGAGGCTGAGGCAGGAGGATCACTGTGAGTTCGAAACCAGCCTAAGCTAAAAAAAGTGAGCTCAAGGCCAACCTGAACTGCATAGCGAGACTCTGTCTCAAAAAGAACAAACAAATAAACAAACAAATTCAAGTTTTATAGTTCAGCTTTTATATTTAAGTCTGTGATCCACTGAGACGTGGTTTCTGCACAGAGTGTGAAGTCAGGCTAATGTATACATTTTGGTCAGAAATATCCAGTTGTCCTGGTACTGTTCGCTGAAAAGATTATGCTTTCCCACACTGACTTAGCTGGATATCTGTGTTGAAAACCAATGGACTATGAATGTGAGGGATTAATCTCCAGATTTTCTGATCTGTTTAATTGATCTAAATCACATTGTCTCAGTTACAATGACTTTATAGTAATTTTTAGAGTCTGGTTGTCCAAGTCACTCAACAGTTTTTTTTTTTTTTTCTTTTTTCTTTCCAAAATTGGTTTGGCTATTCTAGATCTATGCATTTTAGTCAACTACTTGATTATCCAGTCTTCCCACATGCTTTAGCATGAGAAGTTTTGGCCTAGCGGTGCAAGTTGATAGAGTGTAAGAGGCCCTTGATACCTATGCAGGAACAACCACAAGAAGCAATTATAGCAAGGTCTCTTACACCTGCTTGTACAGGTGGCAAAGAAATAATGATTCCCAAGGTCTGGACACACCCTGAAGAACTTTGGGGCATTTCATTAGCAGATCTGAAAAAATGATGGCTGAGATAATTGGGCACTCACCGCTCTCAAAGCACTTTACACAGATAATCAGAATTATACACAAAGATGGTATGGTTACTTCTTCTGTTGTATCAATGAAGAAACTGAAGTTCAGAGAAGTTAGATAAAGCGTACTATGAACTAATGCCAGGGTTAGTGTATTTGTTACTTTTTGCTCGTTGCTGGAACAAATACCCAACACTCAAAATGAAGGAAGGAAAGGTTTATTTAGCTCACAGTTTGTGGAGGTTTCAGTCCATATTCGGCTGGCCCAAGGCTGAGTGGAACAGAGCAGAGAGCATCCAGTTCATGGCGGCGGAACAGCAACAAAATGGTGGCAGAGGTAGCCAACCAACACGGCA
>PVJA010052947.1:0-12141 GCA_004027025.1 Myocastor coypus
TAAATTTTTTTTTTTTTTTTTTTTTTTTTGGTGGGACCAGGGTTTGAACTTACGACCTTGCACTTGCCCAGCAGGCACTTGTGCCTCAGAGCTATCTCCCCAGCCCCTTGTAAAGTTCTTAAGCAGGTAGTAAAAGCTGATTTTTTAAAGCCATCAGATCTAAAGCTGTGTTTCTGCTTCCAGAGGTTGCATGGAAAAGATCTACGATCCTGTATTTGATTGAAATTTGGGGTAGCCAATGGAAATTCTGGGTATTCCATTTTGTTGAGTTTTGGGCCCTTCGCTGATAGGCCCCTTCTCCAGATTCTCGGAGATTGTAAGGGTTGGCCATGTGTGTCAAGTTTGGAGCGGCATTCATTAGCCCAGTGTTTAGCTTTTCCACATCTCAGACAAAGTTCGGGAGCAGTCTTTTTACTCTTACCTCCATTTTTTCTCTTTACCTTGTCCTTTTTTTGCAATCTTTTTGCATATGACCCATTTTTCCACACTTAAAACATTTGGTATGATTTTGTTTAAAAAAAGAATGTAAGGCAGCTGCCAATAAATTAGCTTTGTAAGGCTCTGAGCCAATATCAGCACAGGCCTTAATATATTCTTCCAGTGATGCCCCCTGTGCCTTTAAGGGACTCAGCCTTTTGGCATTTGCATTCTCAAAAGCCAAAGTTTGTAACAATAAAATCCCTCAGATCTGGTGCTCTCACTGTTTTGTATATAGCTTCCCTTAATCGGTAGACAAAATCTACATATGGCTCCTTATTAGTTTGGAAAACCTTAGCAGATTGTTTTTTTTTTTTTTTTTTTGAGACAGGGTCTCGCTATGCAGTTCAGGCTAGCCTTGAGCTCACTTTTGTAGCCCAGGCTGGTCTCGAACTCACTCCGATCCTCCTGCCTCAGCCTCCCGAGTGCTGGGATTACAGACGTGAGCCACCACGCCCGGCTAGCAGATTGTTTTTGAGCATCCCCAGGCCTTTCCACTTTTTCCCATGCTCTCAAGCAACAAATACAAGTTTGCATAATAGTCACATCATCATATTGCAATTGGGCTTGGATACCAAGCCAGGCCCCTGACCCAGTGAGTTGAACTGATGAGATTTTGTCCCCTTAACCCTCTGTTGAATATCTGCTTCATCTTTCCACCAAGTTCTAAACTGCAAATATTGGCTTGGCTCTAAAATTGCACGGCACAGAACTTCCCAATCATGAGGGATTAATCTATGTTCATTTGCTAATCCTTGCATTAATCCAATCACATAGGTTGATTGCGTACCATAGGCTGCAACAGCCTGCTTTAAATCTTTAATAACCTTGAATGCCAGAGGTTGGTGTTCCCACTGTACATAGCCCTGGGGAAATTGAGCATTTGGTGGGTGTTGAACCACCACAGGAAAAATACCCAAAGGGGCAGAATAAGCTTCAGTATCTCCCTGTTGTCTGCCTTGTATAATAGCCTGAGATATCACACTTTTGTAAGCTTTTATGGGACCTTCCTTTTTTTCCTCATATGGAGGAGGAAAAGGATTAAAAGATGGCAGTGGTGGCTGAATTTTTGTGAACTGAGATGGAGGAACTACAGGGGTAGAAACCTCCATTTTTTCAACCAACTTAGAAATCAATTGGATAATTGCTTTACCTGAGCTTGCAGCTCACAGACTTCATTCTTAGTTTCCTTTTGTTCTGTATCCTCCAAATCCTCAGATTCTGAGCAGGTGGTTTGGAATGCCATAAATGTCCTTTTAGGACTCAGCTCGTTAGATTCATCCCCAAATAAAGCATGGAGAAATGTAAAGAACCAACAGTCTTGTTATTCCAGGGAGCACCTTCATGTAGGGTGTCTTGAGAGGGTGCAACCTTATCATAATTACGCACCACAGAGGCCGCTTGCTCTGTTTTTGTTCTTTTGTCATTCTCTACATTTGAGCCGGGCGTGGTGGCGCACGCCTGTAATCCCAGCACTCGGGAGGCTGAGGCAGGAGGATCGGTGTGAGTTCGAGACCAGCCTGGGCTACAAAAGTGAGCTCAAGGCCAGCCTGAACTGCATAGTGAGACCCTGTCTCAAAAAGACAAAAAAAAAAAAAAAAAAAAAAAATACATTTGAGAGGAAGGGAGGCAGAGGTCTTAAAAAGGTCTCATGCACAGATTTATTTTTGTGCGGAGGCTGTTCTTGAACTTTACCAATATCAGCATCTGAAGCTGACCTGTTCAAATACTTATTACACTCTACTGGGTCCGATCGTAACGGTTCCAAAGCCAAGGAAATTAAACTACAAAGAGACCATACATGAAGAGGAATTGGGGGGCCCGGCAGGATGGCTCAGTGGTCTAGAGCGCCTGCTTGGGAAAGCTTGGGTGGCTTCAGGGACCTCGGTTCGATCCCCGGCACCATATGCTGTGCCAGCCCTGCCCTTGGGGCGGGCTGAGCCGGCCATAAAAATGAGTGAATAAACAAATAAGGGTTCTGAAACAAGAAAAAAATAATAAAATAAAAAATTCTTAAAAAAAAAAAAAAAAAAAAGAGGAATTGGTTCCCCAATTTGGTGAGCACGATGCAGCGCTCTCATAACTTGTTCCCAAACTTTTAAGTTTAAAGCATCCTTTCCTGGGGGCCAGGGAGATAGCTGGGTGGCACAAGTGCCTGCCTGGTAAGTGCAAGGTCGTGAGTTTGAAACCCGGTCCCACCAAAAAAAAAGCATCCTTTCTCCTAGGCTGAAACCAATAACAATACCTTTTTATAAGGGAAAATAGTTCCTTGAAACTCTTAGGTTTCACTTTTACACCCGCTGTTTTAAGTAACGTCCAAATAAGACAGACATACTCATTTTCTACTGAAGTGGAGTTTCCAATTACTCTGAGCTTTTGCCGGTGGTCTCGCCTACTCTGTACGTACTTTTCCCACTCGGTCAGGCCTCTCTTAACTCACCTCTGGTTGTCTTCCGTGCCCTACAATGGGTGCCACTTGTGATGTTCTGGTGTCGGTGCCGAAGGGAACAACAAGAAACCTGATGAATTTCGCTCAGAGGTCTCACTGAGACTAGTCTCTCTCAAAGTGAGCCCCAACCCTCCGAAGGATATTACTTTTATTGAGTATTCAAGGCTAAGGAATTTGCATAACTGCTTTGGGAAATACGGACTAGAGATCACTACCTCTTTTACCATTTGCAGAACTTTAGGTTAGTACAAATGCTAATTGAAAACATTCTAAGCAGGGGAGGAGACAACCAGTAACATCCCAGGCAAGGGAAGAGACAACAATCAAGGAGCCATTAGAATAAATGGTTATCTGCCTCCTTGAACCCAAGTTTCAGAAATCCCCAGGTAACCTCCTACAGCTATCCTTGGGCTTTATTGTTCTCTACTTAAGATGCTTGGTCCTTATCTCTACACAAAGGAAGGTTATTCTGACTTTGGGGAAATGGGTAAAGATAGGAGGGAAGGAGAAAAGGAAATGTCAGGCATGATGGCACATGCCTAAAATTCCAGCACTTGAGAGGTTGAGTCAGGAGGATCACTGAGTTCAAGACCAGCCTGCACAACAAAGTGAGCCTAAGGCCAGCCTGAACTGCATATCAAGACTCTGTCTCAAAAAGACAAGCGAAAACTAAGCAAAACAATAATAACAACAACAACAACAAAACAAATTAAAAACAAAAAAACAAAGAGAAGATGTAATAAAAACAAGAACAGAACAAGAACATGGAAAAATTAGAAATAATGTTCATGCTCATATAAAACAAGATCAAGAAATAAAAAGAAAACAAAAACAAATAAAAGAAAAAGCAGGAAAACATACATGTCCAACCCAGGGCGTGTCTCTGTTGTTGCTAGTAGACAGAGGGCGCAGACAGAGACAAGTCCATGTTAATTCACCCCAGCAAATGAGCTGCAAATTTATGGTGGGGTGGTGGACAACCTCAGTGTGCCCACACCTTTAGTTCTACTGAAGTTCAGGCTGGTTTTTCTTTTTTTTGTCTTCTTAAAAAAATATATTGAGGGGGCTGAGGAGATAGCTCTGTGGCACAAGTGCCTGCCTGGCAAATGCAAGGTCGTGAGTTTGAACACCAGTCCCGCCAAAAAAAAAAAAAAAAAAAAAAAAAAAAAAAAATATATATATATATATATATATATATATATATATATATATATATATTGAGTACAGGGCCTACAGGGTCTCACGATGTAGTGATTCTCCTGTTTTCAGCCTCCCAACTGCTGAGGTTACAGATGGAGGGGAGCACCACCATGCCCAGTCTCAATCGCTGTCTCAGCATGCCCAGGGGCAGGGCCAGCATGGCATGCCCAGGGATTGAAGAAGTGGGCGCCTTAGTGCCTGAGCTATCTGGCTGGCCGCTGGTTTTTCTTTTCTTTCTTTCCTTTTTTTTTCTGAACTTTATTTATTTTTGTCTTTTTGAGACAGGGTCTCCCTGTGCAGTTCAGGCTGGCCTTGAGCTCACTTTTGTAGCCTAGGCTGGTTTCAAACTCACATAGATCCTCCTGTCCTCCTGCCTCAGCCTCAGCCTCCTATAAACTTTCTGTCTCTGTCTCTGTCTCTGTCTCTGTCTCTGTCTCTTTCTCTCTCTCTCTCTCTCTCTCTCTGTTATGACCAGCTCAACCTGCCCTGGGGGTGGGGGTGGGGCTGGTGCAGCATGTAGGGATCAAACCATAGTCCCTGCGGTTGCCTAAGCTTGCCTAAGCAGGAATGTTAGACCGCTGAGCTATCCTGCCAGCCCTTTTTTCTTTTCTTTTCTTTTTTGAGACAGTGTCTTGCTATGTAATGTAGGCAGGCCTTGAACTTACAGTGATCCTGTCTCAGCTTCCCAAGTGTTGGGGTTATAGGCCTGCACCAACATGGCTGGTTTAGGCTGATTTCTGGCTATGGGGCTGGGACTGGACTTGTTCAGTCTGCAGCACTGTGTGCTTCCTGCTGGCTTGAACTCAGTTTGGCCTCACTCTGGGAGCCCAGGTGGAGCTAGCCTGAAGCTGCTCTGAGCTCTGCATTCAGTTGGCCCCTCTCCAAGATGGTAGGGCCAATCACCTCCTCCTGTGGAACAGCCCAACCTGAACAACCTACCAGCTATCTTAGTCTTGGTGCGCACTGCTCCATTCCATTCGTGGCTTCTCTGTGGAGGCTTCTGTGTCTCCAGTATTCATCGTGTGTCTGTCAGTTCAAGCTGCCCCCTCATACAGTAACTCAGGGCTCAGGGTGAAAGCGCCGCTTGCCATCTCTTCTGTCTGTGTCTTCTCTCATGTTGTTTTTCCCATGGGCTTCAATTTTTCACTTCAGAGCCTTGCTGGGTCCTGGGGACCCATTTCCCTTCCTTCTCTTCCTCATGTTGCTGCATTCCAGTGTGTGGATGCCAAGTCTTGGGGAGGCTGTTTCTTGGCTGTTCACCATGGTGCCTGAATGGGGTAGCCATACATATTTTTTGTCTTTTTTTTTTTAAATACTGGCAATCTCAGGACCTGAATGGATAAATTCTGACTTTTTTGTTGGTTTTTGAGACAAGGCCTCATTCTGTAGTTCAGGCTGGCCTTGAACTTGCTGTAATCTTGTCTCAGCCTCCCAAGTGCTGGGTTATAAATGTGAGCTGTCAATCTGGTGAGTTCTTATTTCTGGAGAGCCCTTGCATCTTGCCTAGTCCAAGGTGTAAAAATGGCTCTGCCTTTCTCTAGTTGTTCTGGCTTCTCAGAGCTCTTTGGGGCTTGCTGCAGTCCTCTGCAGCTAGGAGAGTGCCAGCCCAGAGGAGGAAGGAGTCTCCCTGCAGGAGCCAGTCCTTGGCCACAGTTAGGGGGCTGTGCAGTGAGGTGAAGTGGGTGTAGACTTCAGAGCTGGCCTCTGATGAAGGAACCCCAGCTTTCTCAATTACAATATGAAGATAATAAAACCTATTCTGTCAGATCCATATCAACTGCAAGTTATCTAGCACATATTTATCAGTCAAAATGGTGTGTAGTACTGTAATGCATACCCACAATCATTTGCATCTTACTTCTTTTTTGTTTTTTATTCTGTGAGACAAAGTCTCATTCTGTAATTTGAGGTTGGCCTTAAACTCACTTGTTTTCCAGGCTGACCTCAAATGTGCGGTGATTCTCCTTTCTCAGCCTTTGGAGTGCTGGGCTTGCAGTTCTGTGGCACCACACATTTTATTTTCTCTCTCTCTCTTTTAATTTAGTCTCTTTGAGACAGGGTCTGGATGTGCAGTTTAGGCTAGGCTTGAACTTACTTTTGTAACCCAGGCTGGTCTCAAACTTGCACCTGACCCTCCTGCCTCAGCCTCCCAAGTGCTGGGATTACAGGCGTGTGCCACCATGCCTGGCATTTACTCATTTTTAAAAGCTTTAACTTCTGCTTTCTGAAGCTGCCCTCTCCTCAGAGCCCACTCTTAGCATCCTCGTCTGTTTTCACCTTGCCTTGCCTATACTTGCCTGTACTGGAGCCTAGTTATTTTGATCTAATTTTTTTTATTTTGCCTTCTTCTTCTTCTTCTTTTTTTTTTTTTTTTTTTTTGGTGGTACCAGGGATGGAACTCAGGATCTTGTGCTTGCCTAGCAAGCACTTATTCCACTGAGCTATCTCCCAGGCCCCTATTTTTTCCCCCTTCTTGTTCCACTTTTATTTTTTATAAGTCCATGTATAGCCCCAGCCCCTACTTTGCCTGTTGTTAACAGGACATTTTGCCTCCTGTGTTTTTAGTCTGCCTTCTGTACTAGTTAGTAGCACTTAGATGGAAGCTTGCCATGAGGTCCATGCTGGCCTTGAACTTAGTAAGTAGTGCACACGGGGCTCATAGTTATCTTTCTGCTTCAGCCTCAGAGTGCTGGGATTCTAGGTGGGTACCACCATTCCCAGAGAAAATACTATTCTTTGGGAAGCAGGTCGATTCTTTGTGTCCCTCACACTTGGCCCTGTGGACCTAGTAAGGTTAGATGGATAAATGTTGGCTGGGTGAATACACAGAAGGTAGGTTTCCTGGTTTAACTTGGCAGAAAAGGGAATTTCTTGTTCTTGGCTTTCAGAAAGGGATGAGTGTTGCTTTGGAAATGAGGCAGAAGAGCGGGCAGACAGGTTACACTGAGTCTGCCTGAGCCACAGTGAACTGTAAAGGACTTCGGATCTCTTGTGTTTTTGTCTGAGGGTCGGGGCCACATGTCCTCCAGCAGCCGGAATGACTGACCTCACATACTTGTGACTAATGAGGTGGAACTGCCTGGTGCTAGGCCTCCACCTGATTTTTGGCCTTTGAACCTCCTTGGAAGTCAGTTAACCTCTCTTGGAAGAGTGTACCCAGGAGCTGTCTCAGGTTGGCAGGGAGGTCATGCCCCATACTCAACAAGCAGCAGGCAGATTATTGGGTCCCCCCACACCCTGTCTCAGACCCCCTGAATCTGACCTACTGGCGGAGCCATGGAGCTTCAGGGTGACAAATTCTCCATATAATCTTGAAGCCTGCTGAAAGCTTGGTGCCTGGCTTGGTGACTTGAACTGAACCCACGCAAACAAACAACGAGGATCCGACTCACAAGGACTACAAGGGAGTGGAAGGGGTGTTGATTTGAGAGCCCCTTGGTACCATTTGCCTGGCTGTTCCCCAAGAGTGGTCAGGGCCACAGAGACCAAAGTGCTCACTGAGTTCCAGAGAGGACAGTGGGAGGGTCTGATCCCGTGAGCACTGGGTTTGTGTCTGGTGTGGTATCTTTTTTTTTTTTTTTTCTTCAAAAACATTTTTCTTGGGGCCAGGGAGATAGCTCGGAGGCACAAGTGCCTGCCTGGCAAATGCAAGGTCCTGAGTTTGATCCCTGGTTCTGCAAAAAAAAAAAAAAATTTTTCTTGTTTCAGAACTTTTGTTTGTTTATTTATTTATTTTTATGGCTGGCTCAGCCTGCCCTGAGGGCAGGGCTGGCACAGCATGTGGTGCCAGAGATCGAACTGCGGTCCCTGCAGCTGCCCAAGCTTTCCTAAGCAGGTGCTTTAGACCACTGAGCCATCCTGCTGGGCCCTGGTGTGGTATCTTGATCTCACTCATGATGCATGAGGAACTGTAACATGAGAAGAAAAAAAGTTTGAGGGCCGTCTGTGACCTCAGAAGAGCTGGACCTGGGAGGGGTAAAGGAATGATATACCTGGGCCAGCGAGGTGGCCCCGCAGTCTAAAGCGCCTGCTTAGGAAAGCTTAGGCAACCACACGGACCGTGATTCAATCTCCAGCACCACATGCTGTGCCAGACCCACCCTCCAGGGCAAGCTCAGCTGGCCATAAAAATAAATAAACAAACAAACAAAAGTCCTGAAACAAGAAAAAAAATAAATAAGTAAAAAAAAAGAGCATCCCAAGTCAGCATTAGAAAAGCCAACCAATCAACTAACCTAGCCACCCAGCTGAGCTACAGCAGAGAAAAGGAGGCAGAAGAAACTTGAAATTTCTGGTCCTAGGCAACATGTCTGAGGCTCTTCCAGCGATTTTAAATCTGGGCCATCTGAGAAAACAGCAGCAGTGTCATGCAGGCCTCAGGACACTAGCAGGCCTGGGTGTAGCAAAGGCTGTCCAGGCAGCTCTCCCTAAACAACGTGGTTCTAGCTGTGCGTAGACCCTGCTAATGTAGAGACCCACAGTTTTTCTGAGCAACATGTGAAGAGGTTGTTCACACTGAGCCAGCTCTATCCTGTGCTCCTGCTGATCGCTGTAGAATGAATCATGTCACCTGTCAGAGGGTGCCTGAGTGTGTCAGCGGTGCTGCTAAAGTGCAAGGGAGTAAAGGGGATTTTTAGATAGAATATTTATCTTTTTCTTTTTCTTACCCTATCCTTTTCCTCCCTTTCTCTCTCTGTCTCTCTCTCTTTCTCCCTCCTTCCTGCCTCCTCTACCTCCTCCTTCTCCTTATTCTTCTGACATAGGGTCTCGTTGTGTAGTTCAGATGACCTTCTAGTTAACCAGGCAGGTCTTAAACTCACAGTGGTCCTCCTGTCTCAGCTTCCTCAGCACAGGGTTTACAGAAGTGCCATAAGACGCCTAACTATTCTGTTTTTTTTTTTGTCTTTTTCAGACAGGGTCTCATTACGTGCAGTTCAGGCTGGCCTTGAGCTCAGTTTTGTAGCCCAGGCTGGTCTTGAACTCACACTGATCCTCCTGCCTCAGCCTCCCAAGTGCTGGGATTACAGGTGTAAGCCACCATGCCTGGCATTTTGAAGACTGTATATATGAAGTAATAAAGACTGCAGGTCAGAGTACCTAACTATAAGTTGTGGATGCCAGAAAGATGGACATGGAGTTTCACAGTGATTCTGAGAGATGTGATTAATAATACTTTAAGCTGAAATTTTATTTTATTTTTGTATTTTAGTGAGGAGTTATAGGGTCTCACTATGTGGATTGGATTTGTAGTGATTTTCCTGTGTTCAGCCTCCTAAAGAGTAGGGACTGCAGGCGTCAGCCACCACTCCCAGTCTCAGTCGCAGGCTTAGTGTGCCTGGGGTGGGGCTGGTGCAGTGTGCCAGGAACCCAGCCTCTGAGGCTGCCTAAGCAGGTGTTTCAATCCACTGAGCAATTTGGCTGGCCCATAAGATGATATTTTAGAGTCAAGGGGAAAAATGCAAAGAGAATAGAAAGTGTAGCATTTTGGAGGCTATTGGGTGTTATGTAACTGGAAGAATAATGTTGCAGGGAGTTGCTCAGTAGTACATTTGGAGAATCAGGATAGAAGGTCAGGAAGGAAGCATTTGACAGTCCTACCCACCATAAGAAAGGCTGAGGGGCCCGGCAGGATAGCTCAGTGGTCTAAAGTGCCTGCAGGCGGCTGCAGGGGTGGTTCGATCCCCAGCACCACCTGCTGCGCCAGCCTTGCCCTCAGGGCAGGCTGAACAGGCCATAAAAATAAATAAACAAACAAACAGAAATTCTGAAACAAGAAAAAAATAAAATAAAAATTACCAAAAAAAAGAAAGAAAGGCTGAGAAGAGCCGGGCGTGGTAGTGCACACCTGTAATCCCAGCACTTGGGAGGCTGAGGCAGGAGGATTGGTGCGAGTTCGAGACCAGCCTGGGCTACAAAAGTGAGCTCAAGGCCAGCCTCAACTGCATAGTGAGACCCTGTCTCAAAAAGACAAAAAAAAAAAAAAAAAAAAAACAAGAAAAGAAAGGTTGAGAAACATATTTGATCTTACTGTAAGGAAGACACAGTTTCATAGTGAACAAGTTGCTCAAAAGTGATGGGCTTGCTAGCAGAGCTGGGGTGTGTATCACAGAGAGTGGCATTGGTGTGTGTTTGCCATCCTGTGGATGCAGTCCCCTCCGCCCGAGCCCATTTGGACCCCTTAGACTGCAGTGAGAAGGAAACTGCCCTTCGCCAAGATGCTGAAACTTGTCAAAGGATTTTATTTTCTTTTGTTTTCCAACATATGAATTAAATGTAAACCTGTACAAGAAAGATTTTACTTTCTTTTGTCTTTCTTTTCCAATATGTGAAACGAGCACACAAAGAATGCTAGTTCTAGTTCTCTGCCTATGGGTAGGGTTCTACCTAAACAGCAGAAGTCCTTTTTCCAGCTGTGGCCCATATCTCAGAAGGGACATGAAGATACCAGCCTGTCCTCATGCCTGTCTACTCACCTCGAGAGAGAAGAATGATTACAAGGTCCCGTGGGAGTCATCTTGGGTTCTGCTTTGTACATTTTTCTAGAGGCTTCCCTTGTAATACTCCTGGAAACAAATCCCCATCCCGAAGGGAAGAAAATGGGATGGCACAGAAGCAGCAGAATTATAAGTAGCATAGTGTGGGGATAACTGTATTTCATGAGGTCAGCAGAAGAAGAAACTTTTTGTTTTCCTAGTAAAGATTATAAAATTTGTTCAAAGGGGAAAATATAGTGGAAAAGCAAGCCTCAACTCCTTGAACTTTTCTTTCTTTTTTTTTTTTTTTCTTTTTGAGACAGGGTCTCACTGTGCAGTTCAGGCTGGCCTTGAGCTCAGTTTTGTACCCCAGGCTGGTCTAGAACTCACATCAATCCTCCTGCCTCAGCCTCCCGAGTGCTGGGATTACAGACATGCACCACCACACCCGGCTCTTTCTTTCTTTCTTTTTCTTTCTTTCTTTCTTTCTTTCTTTCTTTCTTTCTTTCTTTCTTTCTTTCTTTCTTTCTTTCTTTCTTTCTTTCTTTTTTTTGTTAAAATCGGCTTGTTCTGTTAGTAGTACCTCTATAAATTAAAAACCAAAGTTTATTATGGAAAGTGTATATAAGAGTGAATGAAATGAACTGGGGTTCAGGTACCAATTTCTTTCTTATGGTACTGGGGATTGAATTCAGGAGCTTGCACTTGCCAGACAGGCACGTGTGCCATGGAGCTATGTCCCGAGCTCCCTCAGTGTGCGTCTCTTAAGGGTAGGAACTGAGTATTAGTAGTTGGTGCTGAGATTGAACCCAGGGCCTTCTTAGTTTTTATTTGGGGACAAGATCTCACCAGGGTGCCTAGGTGAGACTCAAACCTGTGGTTCTTCTACCTCAGTCCCCCAAGTGCTGGGATTACAGGAGTGCACCGCCTTGCCCACCTTGCCGTAACTTCAGTTCTCTCTTACTGTGCAATCTGCTGTGGCCTATAGGTTCTAGGGTTTAGGGTGTAGCTGTTTTAGGAGGAGTCAGAGACCTTGTTCCATCTACCAAAAATGATAATGATAAACCAGCTCTCTGGCAAGGTGCTTCCTGAACACCTGAATTATTGTTGTTATTATTATTATTATTAATAATATTATTATTATTGTTATTATTTATGGCCAGCTCAGCCTGCCCTGGGGGTGAGGCCGGCACAGCCTGTGGTGCCAGGGATTGAACTGTAGTCCCTGCAGTTGCCTAAGCTTGCCTAAGCAGGCACTTTAAACTGCTGAGCCATCTCACTGGCCCTTGAACACCTGAATTGTGCTGGCTTCCGCAGCACATATACTAAAACTGAATGCTCCGGCTGGATGACTTGAGATCAACTCTTGCCCAAGCTCTAGGCTTCTTGGCTGAATATGGTTAATGCAGCAGGAGGAGGGGTCCCTGCTAGTAACCTGGACGGACTCAGAATGTGCCATGCTACACTGACCTCATTTTGAGGTTTAGCTCTAATTTTCCCTTCCCTTCCCTTCCCTTCCCTTCCCTTCCCTTCCCTTCCCTT
>PVJA010052948.1:0-12183 GCA_004027025.1 Myocastor coypus
ATCTGGGCAACTTCTTCATGTAATTTACTTGTCCCCTCTGGACCTGCTCTGGCTCTATCACGAATGTACCACTTCCATTTAATGACAGACTGTTGCTGGGCACGTCCAACCTTATGACTTGATGGATCAGATAATACCAAGGACATGATAGGCAACTCAGGTCTCATGGTCACCTGGTGTCCCATGGTCAAGCGTTCAGTTTCCACCAATGCCCAGTAACAGGCCAACAGCTGTTTCTCAAAGGGAGAGTAGTTGTCTGCAGATGATGGCAGAGCCTTGCTCCAAAATCCTAAAGGCCTCCGCTGCAATTCACCTATGGGGGCTTGCCAGAGTCTCCAAACAGCATCCTTATCTACTACTGATACTTCAAGTACCATGTGATCCAGCAGAATAATCTTAAGGAAAAAAAATTGTTGAGAAGATATGTGCTTAATCTTTTGCAAAAGAAGTACATATATCAATAACTGATTTGATCCTATGATAAAGTATCCATGTGATTATATTTGAAAAATCATTTGAATGTTCACATTCAGGTTATGCTGGAGAATTTCTCTGTATGAGTATGTACCCTAGTAAACTAGTGGAGAAAATTCAGAATTCCTTAATTTAAACAGAATTTTGAAACTTTGGTACTATAATCTTAGGAGTGGTCATGAACTCTCTATAAGGTTCAGTTTTTATATCTGTAAAATAGGAATGGCAACCCTAAAACCGATCTTAAAATGTTTATGATAATCAACACAAGAAATGTTAATGATTTGCCATTTAAAATGATGGTAGATATAAAAAATTAAAATAGACTTTCCCTCTTTCAACCTGATATTAATAATATCTTAATGTCCTTTAATGCTATGGAAAATAGCTCTAGATTTTTCTCCTGCTTGAGAAACTTAGAAAGGCAAAAAAGTGGATGGAAGTCTGTTTTTCCTACCCCATAGCATGGGTAATAAACTCTTCTAAACTCCTTCAGCTATTATGAAGTTCGAGATGAAGTCAGGTGAAACAATTACATGAATTAATGTGAGTTTATCACTGAAACAATATTACACAAATATCAAATTACTGCTCCAATAGTACACAAAGACTGTAGGTGCCTTAGGAGTTCAAAGGATTGACAAATCTCTTGCTTGTTCTGTTCAAGGAAAGATTTATAGAGGTTGAGTTGAAAGCAAATAGTAGGGCATTGCACTCAGCTCTACATTTCAACATTGTTTTATTTGTATTCCTTTCATTCAAAATCTGAAATAAATTAAGATAAACTTGGGGGTCAGGGAAAGAGCAGAGAAGATAACAGCCTGCTAAATGAAATATTATTGTGTCAATGTAGAAAAGCAGAGTGTTCAAATAAATTTTGAGTGTTTGCTTTATAATCTGTGAAGCCTACATCAAGAAAAATTCTCAATCAGCAGTTGCTAGAATCTAAGTGTGTCAGAAGCATTTCTCTTTTTTTCCAAACTTTTTTTATCAATAAATTAAAAATGAAGATATCATAGGGTCTCTAGTGTTGGACCCTTGAAAATTGCACTTGCCTATTAATTTTAACTTAAATGACACTGCAACTTCTGCTAATTTGTAGTGACTTACATTATCCAAATATTCTGCTGTTGTCTGTACTCACAATGTTAAAAAATTTTTATCTAACATTTGAAATTATTTCTCTCCATTTTGTGTCTGAGGCCAACATTATAAAATGATTTATGATGCTAATATTTCTAGCAATAAAACATTTTTAAGGAGGAATGTAATTATACTTGGATTATCAGTGAAAGTAATTAATCATAAAATATTTTGATTATCTTTTCTTAAAGTTCTTGTTGTTTCTAAGAGGACTCAACAATTTATACTTTTCACAGATTTTGTCAAGCCTACATGTGTAAAACATACTTGTCTTAGTTACTTTTTGCTCGTTTCTGGGACAAATACCTGACACTCAAGATGAAGGAAGGAAAGGCTTATTTAGCTCACAGTTTGTGAAGGTTTCAGTCCATATTCGGTTGGCCCAAGGCTGAGTGGAGCAGGGCGGAGAGCATCCAGTTCAAGGCGGCAGAACAGCAGCAAAATGGTGGCAGAGGCAGCCAACCAAACAGGGCAGCAGAGCAGCAGCAATATCTCTAGTCTGTCTCTCTGCCTCTCTTTATATTACATCCAGGCTCTCCTCCTTAGCCTCCGCCTTAGGCTACACCCATAATTCCAGAAGTACTTCGATTCATAATCCCATCAGTACTAAATCCCATAATCCTAGGGATCACGGGTCAAGTCTCAAACTCTAGAAATCTCTGCCCAATGACTACATGAGGCTTTGGGGGGACAACTAGGCATAAACCACAACAATACTGATGCTTTTCAAAATTATTATTTATTATTATTACTATTATGTAGGTGAATTCCACTGAAAAGCTATTTTGAAGTAATGATTACTTATGTAGCTTCTTGAGAACAGATTTTCAACATTTTAGCATCTTTTTGTTGTTCCAATAAATATATGATTCTTCTCCTATGATTTGCTATATTAAACTGAGATATCTGGTTTATAGAATTAGCAAAAATTAATATCACTTAAAAATTTTAAGTGATCTAAATAATCTTCAGAAGGAAAACATGATTCTAACACAAAACCCATCCTTCTTGCAATTTTGTGTAATATTTCTTTTATCAATGTCTGCAATTTTTCTTTCCTGATGAAGTTTATATTTGTGGAAAGCACATGTATCATTCATAGATATTAACTACATTACAATTAGGCATTCTTTTTAAGTTTTCTACATTTATACAGAAAGAAATGTTGCATATATGCAATAATACAAATAAAATATTTCTAAGGTTTAATAATGTCACAAGAATTTGGATTATCTCTAAATATATTAATCTGTGAGTCTACAATTGTTAATCTAATAGAAATGTCAGGGCAAAATTAATAAAAACATATTTATTGTATTCGCAAAGAGACAGGGACTTTAAAACATTTTCTCTGTAAGCCTAATGCATGGCTAATGACATATCTTTTTTGTCTGTCAACAAGGTAGTTATCTTATGTTGATCACTTTATGAGTGACAGGCTTTCATAGAAGTGCCATGACTATACACTGCTTTACCAAGTACAACCAAAAAGAAAACCTGTGCTCATTCTTAAAGAATGATGCTTTCATATGGTATCAGGTCATTTCACCTTGGTGGGCATGTTTGTAAGAAAATGAATCATTGACTTCTTCAGATAATTGTTTTTTATAAGTTCGCTTGATTTTATGCTTACATTAATAGATATGCCAATATTATTTCATAACTATGATGGTACTAAACTTCTTATATATAGTTCTAAACCAATATTTTACATTAAAGAAAATAGTAGGTTTTCAAATGAGACAACAATATTTATGCAGTTTCCAGAGTTAAAAGAATAAAGTGCAGAATTTCTCAGGAGGTACTCAGTTTCATCTTAATACCTTCTTACACATTTGACTTTAGAAATACTCTACATTATCCCACTATATGCTATAGATTTTGCATTACATGAACCCAAACTTGGGTTACTGTTTGCCAGTGTTTGAGAAATGTACATATTTGCTCTGCTAATTGTTTCTAAGGACTTCCTGAGCTTCCATTTAAGTCATTAGTTGTTACTAAATGACCTGACCGGAGGGTCAGCACATGGGTTCTCATCTGGGGAAGGAGTGGGGATTAAGACAAAGATGGAGCAAGAGACACCAGAAATGGAGACAAGACAGGATTCTGATCAAGTCTCATTTATTGAAGAAGTGAACAGGGTTTAAGTAAAGGTAGCAGGGGAAACGGAATGTGCGTCAGCGGTTACCTTGAAACCATGGGAGGTCTTGAGGCACATGATTTATGGGAAATGGGCAGGGTGTAGGAAAATAGAAACCTAACTAGAGGCTATCGCGAGACGAGGCTGTCACAAGATGATGATGTCATTACAAAAATGGACGCCAGCAGTTTGGGCTCCCACAGGTCCTCCTTTTCCTTAAAGTTTTGGCAGCAGCATAGAGTATGGCAATCTTCTGTGGGGACGGTGCCTGTCTTAGGTTGGGGTGCTCCTCACATGGGGCCAACTCAGACCTTACCCATCATAGGAAGGCAGGGCAGCAGGAGGCCCTGTTCCTGTCTTAGGTGGAAGTTAGCGCTGCGTGTGTACCCTTGTTGCCCGTCTCTGGCCAATCCGTCCATCTCACCAGGAGTACAGGACTTTAGGCTACATTATCAGCTGGGAAGAGATTTCCTCTTTACATTCCTGTTGGTCAGCCATCTGCAGTCTATGATAATGGACCTGAATAGGTTTCTGAGTGCCCATTAGCGTCCAGATTTAAAAATTAAGGATGAATAAGGAATAAAATAAAATGTTTCTAGGTGAACCCCTTGTGGGGTACCATTCCCTCTGTTTCAATTAATGAGCATTTTTACAGCTTAACATATTAGTATGGCGTTACTTTTATACCTAATGGCTATACCTTTTTGCTGGATGATTAAGACCAATTTAAAATAAGACCTGTGTAAATATAACTTTTGCTATTTGACAAGTTCAGCCAAATGTCAGGATTTATCTTGGAACCATGAATTGGACATAAAATGCAACTGCTATTTTTTAACAACCATGGACATTTCAGCATTTCAATCCCTATAGAATGTTAACAAAAACAATTATACAATTTTACACAAAAACTTAGAAATCAAATCATATACAACATTGTAGCAGGCCATTCTTACGACATTTTGTGACATTTTAAATATTCTTGTTTTGAGTTTGAGAAACATTTGTCCCAATACATACTTTTGCCCAATAAACAATCTGTTTTACATTTTGAAAGACCTGTATATCTGGAATCATAAATATACTTTTAATATACCATGAGATTAATAACAGTAAATTATCATACTCTATGAAGACCTTTGTTTCTTAATCTTTTCGTACCAAAATCATCTTTAAAGGGAAAACATTATTGCAATATTTTGAAAAACTTTTATCTTTTAACCAATGACCTATGTGTTGAGGGTGTCTGCTATGAGACTATTGAGATTGTTGGGAACTCCTCATTAATGAATAAAAAGGTTGGCCACACCTCTCATTCATTAATTGGACTCCTCTCTAATAAATTTTTTTCTACTCAAAGACATTTTTATTAAATTAGCTTAAACCTTATGATATATAATATATAAATCTATTTTTAATATCACCTTGACTATCTGGCAATTTAGGAGAAAGCATGCTTTTAAGTCTATATCTCAAATTGTATTTAAAACAAACCATCAAAAAAATCCAAAAATAAATAAATAAAAAGGAACAGCTGTTCACTGAAAAACACACAAACATAAACATACAGACATAAAAATCTTCATAAAATTAAAAGTGCACTCAATTTTTTGGCCAAATTTATAAGTATACTAGTCAGATTCTGTTACTTGTTAATTATTAGATATCTCTTAATTGAAAAATTTGGGAGGAATAGAATCCTTTTTTTTTTGTCTTTTTGAGACAGGGTATCGCTATGCAATTCAGACTGGCCTTGAGCTCACTTTTGTAGCTCAGGCTGGTCTCGAACTCGCACCGATCCTCCTGCCTCAGCCTCCCAAGTGCTGGGATTACAGGCATGTGCCACCATGCCCGGCAAAATCCTTTTTTATAATCAATATGCATAGTTTATAATTATGTTTTTTCTGTAATCTAATTAGACCTTAGATTTCCGTTTGATCAGTTCCTTGAAGAGGCCTCAGGCTGGATCTAGCTTCATAGCAGTTAACTTCTTTAAATCTGGCTTCATGGTGCAGTCTGACAGTACATGCTGGTACCCAAATAGGTTGTTTAGTATTTTCTGAAAAAACACAAGCATACCCTTTGCCCCGAGTTAATAGTGGACTGAGTTTTTTTAATAGTCTGGTGTGGAATTGTCTCTTAAGGACCTTTTTTAGCTCTTTTTCTTCTTACCTGGTTTGTGTTTAGGTTGCTGTAAAAGTTTAAAAATGTAATAGTATATACTGACAAGTGAAGTTGGCAGGATTGCTCTCCTTTTGCTTTAACAGAACTTTGACGGTATGGTGAGATTTTTAGGAAGTCATACATTTTTTTAAAAAAAATTTTTAACTTATTTGAAGGACAATGATAGTCAATAGTACCAGACAAATTAGTCCAAAATCAAGATGGAGCCAATTAATATTACTGAATAAAGTCTGAAAATCATCAATGGTTGATTTGAACAGTTTGGGACACAAAATTTCTTTGTTGCATAAATTGACCCAAGTATGTAAAAGTTGTCATAGCTTAAATCCCTTTGGAGGCCACCACTAGCTGTAGAGATACATAATTAGGGTCTCACAGGACAAAGGGCAATAAAACAAAGCCCAGGGACAGCAGTGGTTTGGGAATCCTAAAAAGCTGAGATTCAAGGAGAAGGATAACAGCTTGCCCTAAAGGCTTTCCATTAGCAGTCTCTTCCCTTGCTTGAAACCTTTATAATTAGCATTTGTGTTAACTTAGCATTAAACAAATGGAGGTCAGAGATTGTAACATTTCTTTACTAAAGCAATTCCATACCTGAGTGCATTCCTTGACCCCAAGCAAAAGTGAGATACTTCTCAGGGTCGGAGCTCATGGCTCACTTCGAGAGAGACAAATTTCAGTGAGACCTCTGAGCTAAATTTATCAGATCTTCCCGTTGTTTCTTTTGGCACCGACACAGAACATTACAACAACTAGGCCTTTTATTAGTTAAATGGGATGTCAAAATCAAGCAACTGCTTAAACCTTTAAATGTTATTTTATAATTTTTGTAAAATATCAAAGGTCTATTTTATTTTATTTCTGAGGCAGGGACTTGCTATGCAGCTCAGACCAGCCCTGAGCTCACTTTTGTAGCCCCCAGCCTGGTCTCCAACTCACATAGATCTTCCTGCCTCAGCCTCTCAAGTGCTGGCATTATAGGCGTGTACCACCACACTGGGTGAAAGCACTTTTTAAATGTCATTTTTAATTTAGGAGAGTTTTAAGCAACCACACTTAACTAGGAATTAGAAGAATTTTAAGTACTTTAGTAAACAGCAGTTTGGTTGGACAGAATTATAACTTTGATTATTTTTTGTATAAACAGCATTGATTACGCCAAACAAAACCCAATGCCCACTTAGTGTTAGAGCTTTTTTTGGTTAAATTTACTTCAAAGGTGTGGCTAACAGCAGTTTAATGGTCTTAGCATCTATAAAGGATTTTCTTAAGCCTACATTTCCTCCTAAAGCTTTAAGGGAACTGTATCCCTGTAGCCAAGGCATCTGTGTGTGGTCACGGTGTCTCCTGTCTCTCTGCTGACAATAGGGCCAAACAATGCAGCATCAGTTTAATATGCATAAAGAGAAACTGACATCTATTTTTTAAAATTATTTTTTTTTTTTCTTGTTTCAGAACTTTTGTTTATTTATTTTTGTGGCCGGCTCAGCCTGCCCTGGGGGCAGGGCTGGCATAGCATGTGGTGCCCGGGATCGAACCGTGGTCCCTGCAGCTGCCTGCCGGTGTTTTAGACCACTGAACCATCGTGCCGGGCCCCTGACATCTATTTTTAATAAGCAGTTAAGTTTTAAACTCTAAATGTTTAGTAGCATATAACATAAATAATATTTTTCCTTTATAATCACTACCAGTAATTAACAAATGTACAAATACACCTTGGGCAATAATACTACTCCTTTTTATAATTAGAGCTGTGAGATCTTTTGGAATAGGGCTGAAAACTCTAATTTTAATTTTGTAAACTCTTTAAGCAGGGAGCAAAGGCTGATTTTCCACAGCCATTAGATTTAAAGCTGTTTCTGATTTTGGAGGTTGCGTGGAAAAGATATGTGATCCTGCATTTGATTGAAATTTGAGCTGGACAATGGAAACTGTGGGTATCCCATACTGTTTATCTTTGAGCCCCTAGATGATGGACCACTTCTCCAGTTTCTCAGAGATTTTAAGGGTTGGTCATGCTTATCAAATTTGGAGAGGCATTCATTAGCCCAATGTTTACCTTTTCCACATGTCAGACAAGGTCCAGGAGCAGTCTTGTTACTCTTACCTCATTTTTTCTTTTTACCTTGTCCTTTTCTACAATTGTCCACACTTAAAACTTTTGGTATGATTTTGTTTAAAAAAAGACTATAAGGCAGCTGCCAATGAATTACCTTTGTATGGCAATATCCTCTAATGGGTGTATAACCTTTTGACATTCCGAATTAGGATTTTCAAAAGACAAAGTTTGCAACAAGGTATCCCGAAGATCAAGTTCTCTGTTTTATCAGTTGCCTCCTTAAGTCTAGAGATAAAATCAACAAAGGGCTCATTTTGAGACTGTATTACTTTAGTAAAAGACTTTGGAGCTTCTCCCCCCCCCCCACCCCGCATCCCTTTTTTTTAACCTTCTCCCATGCTCTGAGACAAGATAAATGCGTCTAAACAATGGCCAGACCATCATACTCAAGTTGAACCAAAATACCAAACCATGCACCTGAGCCAGTAAGCTGGTCTGCTGTTATAGTAACAGGCAGATTTTGATCTCTGTTTATCTTATCTTGGGTTTCTGCCTCATCTTTCCACCAGGTGTGGAATTGAAGATACTGTCCTGGTTCCAAAATAGTATGGAACAATGTCTATTTGCTAATCCTTGTATTAATCCAATCGCATAGGTTGAATGTATACCATAGGCCTGCTTTAAATCTTTAATAACCTTGAATGCCAGAGATTAGTGTTCCCACTGTACAGCCCTAGGGAAACTGAGCATTTGGTGGATGTTTTTGAATCACTACAGGAAAAATACCCAAAGGAGCAGAATAAGCTTTAGGATCTCCCTGTTGTCTCCCGTTAACATATCAAAATTTTAGTCCTCACCATCCTGAATGTTACATCTGGCCATCGCTCTGCAAATTTATATATATATATATATATATATATATTTCTATAGGAAATAGTCTCCTCCTGAAAGGGTGGCTCTGGCTGATGTATACCAGTCCCTGGGGGTAAGCCAATTTTTAGCTACCAAATCTAAAATGACTGTAGTATAAGAAGCTGTAGCTTCATGTTGGGTTACTGCTGTCTTTAATTCTTTTATCACTTTAAAATCAAAACTGGTATGATGATGTTAGGCCTCTCCTTCTGCGTCCATTGTTTCGGACACTGGGAATACTCCTAGACTAATTCTAGCATTGAATTCTGTTCGCAGGAAAATTTGTCGCCACCTGTGTGTGGCTTGTTAGTATGAGAAGTATCTAGTTTATTTTTATTTTTATTTTTAGTTTTAGAATTTTTTAGGTCCTCGTCTTCCCTAGTAACCTCTGGTTGTTTTTGATTTTTAATTGTTTTTGAATCACCATTTTGGTGGCTCTTTTATAATATATTTTCATCCTTCTGAATTACACTGGCAACTACAGGATCAGAATGATTTTAAGTTAAAATTTCATCTATTAAACTCTAACAAGAAGAGGCAATAACTGGTACCTTTTTGGGCCCAAATGTCTCATAATACCCCTTAAGGACATTAGTTATTGTTTTTTAATCGTTCTGTATCGATGGTTCCCTCATTAGGGAATTGAAACAAATTGTTTATTTTAACCTTTAATCCTCATGCCTTTAAAGCTTTACTTATAGTGAAAATATTGACATAACTCTTTTAACCTTTACTTCTTGTGTCTTTAAGGCTTTACTTAAACTTTTAACAAACATAATGCTCATTTAATGCTTGCCCCATACCAGGAAAGGGGGAGAGGGTGGCCGTTCCCTTACCGAGGTTTTGGCGGTGCAGCAGGCAACCATGAAGCACAGACCTTCAAGTCACTGAAATCTTGGGCCCTCCGGAGCGGCTCCATTACTGGATCCTTCAGACCAGGAAAATCCACGTTTGTTGCCAATCGGACCTGACCCACGGGTCAGCACATGGGTTCTCATTTGGGGAAGGAGCGGGGATTAAGACAAAGATGGGGCAAGAGACAACAGAATGGAGACAAGACAGGATTCTGATCAAGTCTCATTTATTGAAGAAGTGAACAGGGTTTAAGTAAAGGTAGCAGGGGAAACAGAATATGCATCAGTGGTTACCTTGCAACCAGGGAAGGTCTTGAGGCACCTGATTTATGGGAAATAGGCAGGGTGTAGGAAAATAGAAACCTAACTAGAGGCTATAGCGAGATGAGGCTGTCGCAAGATGATGATGTCATTACAAAATGGACACCAGCAGCTTGGGCTCCCACAGCTAAAATTAATGAAAACCAAATTAACTCCTAATGCAGTGTAACATAAAATAGCCCCTCTACCAACTATACATTCGGTTCTTAGCTGCCCAAGAAACAGTTCCTGTTATAGTTCCTGTTAGTACTGTGGCCTAGAAATGGCTGGTCACTATGATGCCTATGGTAAGAACCAGTCAAAGACAGCCAAGTACTCTGCCACTGCACTTCTCTCTTTTTTATTTTAAAGACAAAAGAAAAGAATAACAAAATAGACAAAAACAAAGCAACATAGAACATAAAAATGGCACAGAATTTCAAAACAAGAATAGAAAGCTAACAATAGTTGTTATACATGTATTGTTTTCATCAAATTTGTTGCTCACATATTATCAAATATAGACTTGGAAACTTCCCCCTTTCAAACCTGTTAAAAACTTGCCTTTCTCCTGCCCCTGGTGCCCTGAAGCTCCTAAGCTGTTAGCTTGCTGTCCATTTTGGCTGCCTCCCAGGTTCATTGCGGGGGTTGTAGCTGCACCTGCCTTCCTTGATTTCTCAGCCCAGCATGTGTCCTCCCTCCCTGTTGCCAGACCACTGTCCTGCCTCTCCAGCACCTTCTCCCCACCCATTGCGAGTGCCGGATCCTATGCCTTCCTTCAGGTGCCTGACCCCCATCTGGAATGTGCAATTGAGGAGGTGGCTCAGCTATACATCTATGAGGGGGAAGTAGCAAGACACCAACTCTATAACCTATAGACATGATTTAAAAATATATGGTGGCAAATATTGTTAAACCTGACCCATGAATGTATAGGATATGGAAGGACTTGAAGATCCTCAACTTTTAGTAGGTGACTATAGAAGGATGAGCCTACAAAAGTAACCCAAAGAGGCCAGGTGTGGTGGCGCACAGCTACAATACCTGGGAGGCTGAGGCAGGAAGATTGCCTCAAGTTCAAGGCCAATTTGGGCTACAATACCTTCAGGGATCCTATAGTGCTACACATAAAGAAACTAAGGAAACTATTCTGACAAACACAAAAGAAGTGGTACCACAGATAGAAACAAGGATACACTTTTCTCATCCTCCATAAAGAAGAGTCAATAAAATGACAAATGGAGTTGTATTCTTTATGAGTTGGTATATACTCTTGGTATTATTAGGCCTTGAAGTTCTCTCTAAAAGAAATTCATTTGGGATAGTAATTATTTTATATAGTGCCTTTCTTGAGTAGACACTTTTGCATCTTATTAGAATACCTAAAGTGCCTCAGTTTACACCTTTTCTTGGGATGTTACTGACTGCTTTTATCATCAGGAATATTCTATCCATCAGTGAACATACTAAAGTCCCTACTAAGGTCTTCAACTCTAAAAAGCACTGCCCTTACCACCATCCTAATAGGAGCAGGGCTTGAACTTGACTCGGAGGTTCTGCAGCAGATCAAGAAAATTGGCTTCCGGCCATCTCTGCATCATAGAGGCACGCAGCACTGCTGCTTTTTTCCCTACATCTTCATGGGTTTCTATTGGCAGTGGGGATATCTATTAGGAAATTTCAGAGATGAAAATCAATAGTTGAGTTGAAAAATTCCTCAGAGAGAATCCATTGCAGACTGAACCAAGCAGAACAATTGGTGAACATGAACACAGGTCATTGGAAATTACCAACTCAGGAGTGCACAAATAGCTCAGTGGAAGAAAGTGCCTGCAAGCAGGCACAGGGGCAGAGGTTTCAATCCCCCAGCCTGTCATGCAGGCCCCACCCCAGGGACACGCTGAGATGGTAATTGAGACTGGGCACAATGGCACATGTCTGTAATCCCAGCTCTTGGAAGGCTGTAAAAAATCAGATCACTGCAAGTCTGATCTAGTAGTGAGACCCTGAACACCGTATAGACCCTTTCCTAACTATGGAAAAAAAAAGAAGAAAAAAAAGAAAGAAAGAAAGAAAGAGAGAGAGAGAGAGAGAGAGAGAGAGAGAGAGAGAGA
>PVJA010052949.1:0-12183 GCA_004027025.1 Myocastor coypus
TGCTCTGGACAAAGGCAAAACATAGCTGTAGAAGCTGGCTAGTGAGTGGCCAGGGCTGAAAAAGCAGTTATGAGGAAACCCAGGCCCAGAAAGTCATAGATATAGAGCTTTTGTGTCCTCCTAGCATAGGCTGAAGTAGAGGGAAGCCATTCACAAAGTACAAGGCCTTGGCCCTTTCCCTTCTGTCCCAGTCCTTTGTGCTTGATATAGACAGTCTGGGTCCCTCCTGCAGCATGCTTGTCCTTGGGCCCCATTTGATAGCCTCAGAATTCTCTGTGCAGAGGAAGATTTCTCACTGTTTATCATAGAGGATATACTGATATATTCAGAAGCAAAATGCACTAATTAATAATTAACAAAAGTTTCAGGTGATGTTCATCTTGGAGAAATGCACATGTATCAAAGCATACCTTAATGATCCTGGATGCCTTGTGAAGATAAAAGGTGCCCAGCGACCATCTCAGATTGTTTCAGTTACAACAGGTCAAGAGATCGACTTTCACACATGCATAGCTTTTGTCCAATGATTCTGGAAAAACAGTGATCATGAAATGTGATATTGCACATCTCTAAATCCCAGCGCTTTGGGAGATGAAACCAGGGAGGGGACCACAGGTTTGAGCCCCCCTTGATTTAGCAAGACCCTGTCTCAAAATTTTTAAAAAGTAAGGCATGGGAATGTAGCTCAGCGTAAAGTCCTTGCCTTCCATCCCGGTAGACCCTGTACTAAATGCATAATAAAAAGAAAATTAAAAAGTGTTCGGGGCTGGGGAGATAGCTCTGTGGCACAAGTGCCTGCCTGGCAAGTGCAAGGTCATGAGTTTGAACCCCGGTGCCACAAAAAAAAAAAGTGATCACACAGCCACATTCCCATCGAACACAAAACAGTAGTGACATGTTAATTGGGCAATGCCAGTCAGTACAATGAGCAGAGGTTGGTATACCTTCTGATGGCTTCGATTTCTCATAGTTCTGCTGTCTGAGTAGACATGACCTTAGTAAAACAACCCCAAACAGAAGTGCTATGAATAGTTTCATGAGAGGACTTTCCTTCAAAAAATTTGTCCTTTAAAAATCCATGTGTATTCAATGTGCTTAATTTAAGGTAATCATATTAGTTCTTATACTGGCTAAGTAGGGTAGGGTTTGATCCTCAAGATCAAACGTTTTGCTTTAATCTCCAATCAATGATGTGAGACATCTCTCCTGATCCAGATGCAGTAGATGTAACAGAGTCTTTGCAAGGATTTCCAAGGCAGGCCATTATTAACTAGCTAATAATCATTGGTTACACTTCTAAATTATACAAAATCTAATCACCTGAAGGATGTTTAAATGTGAGGTGGCCTTGGATAGAAGGCCTGGCTAAAGTATGCTAAAACAGGAAAACAAACTCAGAAGTCTTTTTTTTTTTTTTTTTTTTTACTCAGAAGTCTTGAAGATGGCCATGCTGCAAAAAAGTCTAATGTTCCACCAGCAAACCTATGGCCTGCCTCTCTATGTCCCTGTCTCTGTCTCTGTCTCTCTTTTTCTCTCATAATCGTGTAAACATTCAGATGGAATGAACTTAAGAAATCACCTATAGGCCACTGAGATAGTTCAGCAGACTAAGTGCCTGCTTAAGCAAGCGCAATGACCAGGGTTTAATCCCCAGCACCATGTGCCATGCAGGCCCCACCTCCGGGCACACTGAGCTAGTGACTAGGTGTGGTGGCACACACCTATAATCCCAGCACTGAGGAGGCTGAAAACAGGAGGATCACTACAAGTCCTAGCTGCATGGTGAGACCCCTACAAAACACATTTAAAAAAAAGAAGCAAAGAAAAAATAAATTATGTGCTTAGCCTTTTCACTGAGTGGGTCATAAATGGAGATTAGCTTAGTAGGGAAGACAGGCAATGAAAGAGACAAGAGTTCTTAATGAAGGAAGGGCAGGCACCTTGTTGGACCACAAAACAACCGTCATCAGGGAAAGGTTACAAAGTAGGCAGAGAACACACCACCAGCTACCTGATGTAAACAGTTAAGTCTCAGCCGGGCGTGGTGGCTCACGCCTGTAATCCCAGCACTTGGGAGGCTGAGGCAGGAGGATCACTGCGAGTTCGAGACCAGCCTGGGCTACAAAAGTGAGTTCAAAGCCAGCCTGAACTGCACAGTGAGACCCTGTCTCAAAAAGCCAAAAAATAAAAAAAATAAACAGTTAAGTTTCAAGCCTCAAGTTTCATCCTGCTTTGGGAAAACTCATTTGTGTCCCCTTGTAAAAGTGGAGGTAAGAGCAGGTCCCTGTAACGAGTATACGCCTTCGTAACGGGCCCTGGAGAAAGGCTGCCCGGAGATTTCTCCGGCCTCCTTTCTGGACTCAGAATCATAGGCCCACGCTTTCTCCATCCTTGACCGCTTTTCTGTGCGTGTATCTCGGTGCTTACTGATGTTCTGGAATTTGTTGCCTTGGCACAGTGGCACATGCTTCTTGGGACCTCTGTGCTCTGAGCAATGGAACACCAAACTCGCCAATCTCTTAGATGCAGAGACGCACCAGCTGCACTTAGTTGTCACCTGGAAAAACATTCCCCACTTCATTCCTGCACGTTTCAAATCATTCATTTATTTATTTAGTTTTCTTTTTTTTCCCACTTATCGTATAAATGTATTTGTCCAAACTACAGATAAAAGAAGAAGGGTATGGGAGGAGGGGAAGCTCCTTCGGCCGTCGGGGGCTTTGGGAAGTGAGGACATGTAGGAGCACCCCCCTCACACACCCTCATGGAAGGCGCAAATACATTACTGCATGTGAGGACACAGGGGTTTGGGGAGGGCAGCAGAGAGAGGAAGGAGACAGTACAGGGGGCCTCAGAAATATAAAACAAACCTCTGTGTTAATATCTAAAGTATTATTTCTACAGAAAAGGCTGGGATGGAGTATGGAAGGCAACCAGGGAGTAGAAAGAGGAACCAAGGAAACGGAACCAAAAGACCTGAAGGTCAGGGCGTCCATGCTGCTGCCCCTGCAGGCCCTAGGGGAAACTCAGGTAAACAAACACAGACCCCAAATAGGAGAGGGTGAGGTGCCCCAGCAATTGGCTTCGGGGCATCCCAGAATGTATCAGAAGCAACCAGGGTTAGGAGCAGATGCTAGCTAGCTCCAGAGGTCTCTATTCTGGTTCTTCCAAAACTACTTTCAGTGGGTGGTTAGCCACTGCTTCCAAAGTGGACCCTGGCCAGGACAAAAAGCCAGGGAGGAGAGGATGAAGCTAGCAAGCTGGGATGGAACAAGGGCACACAGGAGTGGTTCTTATGAAACAGGGTATTGTGGAGCCCATTGGATGGAAAGGTGGATGTCTGCGTGTGTGTGCCTGTGCACGCGCGTGGCCACACGTGTGCTAGGAAGGGGTGACATCACTCAAAGGGAAAGGGGTCCTGCGTGCTGAAAAAGAAGTGTCCATGCAAGTGGTCCTCCAGGGCATCCTTGTCACTCTCAACAGGAAAGCGCTCCTTACAGATGGGACATTCCTTTCATGGTGGGCTGGCAGTGCCCGAGTGCCAGCCTCAGACAGAGGATCCATGCCAAAGCCACTGGCCATGTCATAGAAGGCATTACCCAGTACAGAAAGCAGCTGGTTGGCTTCCTCACCCTGCTCTGCACCGCTGCCATCAGAACTGTTCACTGATCCTCACCCTCTCAGTCAGAGCTGCTGTTCAGCTGGCCCTGAGGGGTGGAAAGCAATGGGAGCTGGCTGGTGACAAGGAGAGGAGAGACCTCTCGGGCCCAGTGGGACAGGAGTCTGGGCCTCCATGCTCACACAGGCCATATGGTGGGAGCCTCGTGTCTTCTGGGGATTCGTCACTCGAGTTTGTCGGAGCCACCCGGCAGCTCAGCCCTGCAGCGGCCTCGTCTCGTGCGGCGGCATCCCCATCCCACTTCTCACCTGCTGCTTTCCCCCCCGCAGCCTCCAGCTTCCCCCCCAAGTACTGCCCCACTTCTCCTTTCTCAGCCTGCAACTATTCTTTTTCCTTCTGGAGCATGCGCAAGGCTGACTGCAGTTCCATCAGCTCCTGCTGACTCTCTTGACAGCCATACCAGGCTGGAATCTTTTTCCCAGGCCAGTTCTGTCTTGAACACTTGCTTCTGAGTCCCCTCCTCCTGCTCTGCCATCTCCAGCCAAAGAAATTCTGCACTCAGCTTCAGCATCTTGCCCTTCTCTGCCTCAGTGCTCTGCACCAGCCCAGCCCGTTCCTTGCTCCACTGGCATTTTTGTTCCTCCCTGCCAGTGACCTCAGTCATATCCAGGCACCCGTGCTGGAGCTCAGCTAGGGTGCAATCTCTGGCGCCTGACGCGCTGGCCAACTCCTCCCCAAGGAGGGTGGCTTTCTGCCAGCTTAAGCCTGCGAGCTCCCGGGTCCCTCAGTGTTGTTGCTTCAGGGGCTCCAGTTCCATCTCTGGCCATTGGGCATGGCCTAGGCTGTCCTTCATGTGGGCCTCCGTGTTCTTCAGTTGCTGGGCCTGAATACTATGGTCCTCTTGCTGGCTCTTGGCCTCCTGCAGCTCCAAATTTAATGGACGGTTCCCCTGTTGCGCCACATGGAGTTCAGCCTCACTTTGCTCCTTCTCTATTTGGTCTTGCTGCAGCTGCCCCAGGAGCTTCTCCTGTACCCGAGTTGTTTTGATTTTATAGCTCAGTCTCGCTATGTAGTTCGGGCTGCCTTTGAATTCACTGTAGAGTCCAGACTGGTCTCGAAATTGCTTCAATTTTCTTGCCTTAGACTCCTAAGTGCTGGAACTATAGGCATGTGTCACCACATCTGGCTCATCCTCTGCCTTTTTAATACTGCTGGTATAAGAACTCAACCCCTAATGTGTAAGGACACCTCATATCCTCTATTGCTTTATTGTCCAAAGGGCAAGAACAGAAGACGAAGATCCAGAGGCTCTACACAGGATCTCCATGGCCTCCTGGTGTCACCTTCACAGTGAGAGGAAATCAGAGCCGTGTCCCAGTCCTGGTTCCTTAGTGACCAGGTTCTTCACTGGCATTCTTCCTTTGTTCTGAGTTCCTAAAAGATGGGGCCTAGTATGGAGTCAGGCCCCATTCCGCATTTGAATTCTGAGCTTTTAGCTGGGTGTGGTGACTCACACCTGTAATCCCAGCACTCGGGAGGCTGAGGCAGGAGGATTGGTGCAAGTTCGAGACCAGCCTGGGCTACAAAAGTGAGCTCAAGGCCAGCCTCAACTGTATAGCGAGACCCTGTCTCAAAAAGACAAAAAAAAAAAAAAAAAAAAAAAAGAATATCTGAATTCTGAGCTTTTGCTTTGGCTTTTGACAAGGCTCTTCCTTGAGATGGTAATATGGTTCCAGGAAAGCCAGTGCGTTCTTGCCCTAGGCCTTCTTCCCCTATGGGTTACCTCAGAAATAAACAGAAGCAAACCAAAACAAAAATCACTAGGATAAGGAGACATCCGGAAACATGGCTGTAGTGGATCTTATCCAATTAAATATTTTTGTTTTTACACTTCTTTTGTTTTTGATTCCATAAATAATGAAATACCCCAACTTCTCAGGCATCTTTTCAACCATGCCACGTTCTGGGCTGGGTGTGGGGGTGCACAACTGTTATCCCAGAACCTGAGAAGCTGAGGCAGGAGGATTGAATGGAGCTTGAGGCCAGCCTGGGCTATATAGTACATTCGAGGTAAGCATGAAATACATGCAGTGAGACCTTAGGAAGAAAGGAAGGAAGGAAGGAAGAAAAGAAAGAAGGAAAGAAAAGAAAGAAAATGACATGGTGCCATGACTAGTAGATTACTGCTCTGTTGATACCCTCTTCAGTCAACGTCAGAGCTGTAAATTTTCAAGTCTTGTAATATAGGACTCAAGTCTCAGGGATCTATACATGAGGAAAAGAAATTGGTGGGAGCTAGAAACGTAGGTGAGGCTGTCTGTAGGTATTAGACCTTGTGGTCCTCAATTATCTTATTGTCCAGGTTTCTGCAGTCTTTCCCATTTCCTGGCTCCCATAATTAAGAAAGTAAAAAAAAAAAAAAAAAAAAACGATATTCCTTTCAGGTGTCTTTTGGAGCACTCCTTTCTCTCTTTTTTTATGAGCAGAATAGGTTGATTGGGGGAAAGAAAGCTCCTGTCCAAGAGAAGGACAGAGGGGAGGTCGCGAGTGGGCGATGACCCCGAGCATTCCTTACTGAGAACTTATCAGTAAATATTTCACTTGTTTGAACCTGATGTTCAAGATACCCATGTTTAATTATTCTCATTTAAGAATTTTGAACTTTGCATAGCTTTTGAACTAATAGGCAAAAATTTCATAAAATTCTTTTCTTTACATTTTTGTGCCTGATTTATTCATATCCTGTTTCAGAATAAGCAATAACATTTCGCATAAAGAAACAGTGAATTTTAAAATAATTGGGCAGCAGAGAATGTAAATGGTGTACCCTACTCAATCTTGTGAAAGTTGCATAGTTACTGTACTGTAAAGTATAACTTCCCAGGGCAAGTTATGAAGTGTGTTCACTGTAAATTATAATTCTAGTTTTGACATAAACAATGATCTTTCACTGAAGGCAAGAGCTCTACCACTGAGCTATGTCCTTAGCCCTTTAAATTTTTTTTAATTTTTAAAATTCATTTTAATGACAAAAAAGATAAAATAGTAATGAAATAGTTTCAAAACAAGTTAGTAGGACTATTAAAATAATTAATGCAATACATATTGTTGTCTTCACAGGTCAGTGGTTCTCAACATTTCTAATGCCATGACCCCACAATATAGTTCCTCATGTTGCGGTGACCCCAAACCAAAAAATAATTTTGATATCTACTTCAAAACTGTAACTCCAAATAAATAACATTTTCCAATGGCTTCAGGAAACCCCTGTGTTTTGGTTGTTCGACCCCCACTGGGGTCGCAACCCACAGATTGAGAACTGCTGTCATAGGTAGTTATTTAGGGGACAAGATTCAGATCTGATATCTTTTTTAAATTTTTTTTACAGTTTCTTTTCTTTCCTTTCTTTTGATAAAATTTTATTACTTTTAATAAGAAATGACAATGAGAGGGTCTCAAAACACGTTAGTAGGACAGCCACTATAATTAATGCAATGCATATTGTTGTCTCCATAGTAGTTGCTCAGAGTACAAGACAGACCTGATGTCATGTCTAAACAATATGAGTACAAACATTTGTTCTCAGTAAACTAAGAAAAAGTAGCTGTATATCAATCCTAACTTTCTTGTGTGTACATATATTTTTTTTTCTTTTTAAAGTTTCTACTTCTAGGACAAATACCATGTCTTTTATTTATTTATTTATTTTTTCTTGTTTCATAACCTTTATTTGTTTACTTATTTATTTATTTTTATGGCCGGCTCAGCCCGCCCCGAGGGCAGGGCTGGCGCAGCATATGGTGCCGGGAATCAAACTGCGGTCCCTGAAGCCGCCCAAGCCTTCCCAAGCAGGTGCTTTAGACCACTGAGCCATCCTGCTGGGCCCCAATACCATGTCTTATAAGTAGAATATAAGTCAAAGATACAGTATGACTTATAAAGCAAAAAATATAATTCACCAATATTGAGAAAATTAATTAAATATTACCAGAATGTCAAATTGTTTCCCCATACTTGAGAAGTTCTCTGGTATTATTTCTGCCTGTATTCTTTCTATATTACTTGTGTTGACTCCTTCTTTGTTATGGATGCTTATTAGTCTTAAGTAGTTCATCTTTGCATGCATCATCTTGCAGATGTTGAATTACTTTTTCTGCAGCCTAGTTGTATTTAAGAGAACTTTTCTTACCTCTTCACTAGCTCCAATGGTGTCCTCAAGGTCTCAAAGTCTATTTTCACTCTTTTTAAAAAAAAAAAAAAGATGTAATTTTTTTAAAAAAGTTGTTCTTCTCCTGGATCAGCTGGGTGGGTCTTATCTCTAGCCTCCCTGCAGGGAGTTATGTCACAGTTTTCTACACTCGGCCTGTGTGATGTATGAAGTTCCACTCACATGCTGGGCCTTGTTACTAGGTCAAATGAGTTTCTGGCAGGCCTGGGGCAGCCTCACTCACACCCCGAGCCTGGTTGCTGGGCCTGATGAGTTTCCAGTGGCCCAGGTTGATCTCACACTTTGGGCCTGGTTGCTGGGTCAAATCTCAAAATTTTTATTTTTTTTTAAATTTTTTTCTTGTTTCAGAACTTTTGTTTGTTTATTTATTTTTATGACCGGCTCAGTCTGCCCTGAGGGCAGGGCTGGCGCAGCATGTGGTGCCGGGGATTGACCCGCAGTCCCTGCAGCCTCCTGCAGGCACCCTAGACCACTGAGCCATCCCGCTGGGCCCTCAAAATTTTTAATTATGAGAGAATCTCCTTCAGTTGCCTGAATTGGCTTCAAAATTTATATCCTCCTGCCTCATACCCCTGATTACCTCAGATTCCAAAGTGGCACTATGCAGTCTCATTTTTTGCAAAAAATGGTCAGTATTAAGTAATTCTTTGGCAAGGCTAATCTTTTCTGTGCTCAGGTTCTATGTTTATTTTCTTTGCATGATTCTTAATTTGCTAATGTAGAATTTTATATTCATCTTCCTCAATGAAATTGGTTTCTAATTTTCTTTTCAGTCACATTCTGTATTTGGTTTGACTGCCATTGTTATAAAAACTGTTGAGAGTGTATTCGGAACTTATTCTACTTCACTTCTTCTCTAAAAGTTTTAAAAATAAGACTGGAATGACTTGTTTGCAGGATCATAGAAGCAACTTATAATCATGTGGTGATTGTGCTTACTTTCGGGAAAAATGTAAAAAGATGGTTAATTTAATTATTATCTCTCCCTTCAGGCCTTTTCTTATCTTTGCTTCTTTCCTGCCTGTGAGGGGATGGGTGCTCTTCTTAACTCTGATTCCAGAAGTTTCTCCTTTGGCAATTTATCTTCTGTGACTTTCTTGATACTTTAAGGAGAATGTTATATTTTATATTTTATTTTGAGCAGAAGGGGATGAGGAAGTAGTCCAAGTCAGTCATAGACAAATTAAAAAAAAAAAAAAAAAAAAAGCTTTCAATCTATTATAGAAGTTTAAATGTGACTAACCTGTAAAGTAATATTTCTCATTTGTTTCAATGAAATTTTTCCATGTTTTCTGAAGAAATTTTAAACAACAATATTGTCTCAGATGAAAAGAAATGCAATTAAAATAAATGAAGGAAAATGAAACAGACATTTTTCTTTTTCTTTGATGGTGGGGGAGGATGAACTCTGGAACATTCTGCTGCTGAGTTACTACCCCAGCTCTTGCCAAGGATCGCCTCCAACTTGTGATCCTTCTGAATAGCCACAGTTACAGGTGTGACTACCATGCTCTGCTGCAATCTCTATCAAAAACTATTTCAAGGGGCCCGGCAGGTTGGCTCAGTGGTCTAAAGCGCCTGCTTAGGAAAGCTTAGGCGGCTGCAGGAACCGCGGTTCGATCCCCGGCACCACATGCTGCGCAGGCTGAGCCGGCCATAAAAATAAATAAATAAACAAAAGTTCTGAAACAAGAAAAAAAAATTAAATTAAATTAAAAAAAAACAAAACAATTTCAATAGAGAGCATAAAACTGGTAACATGACCAAGTGCTTATGTTTCCATCTTAAAGGACAAACCATGGAACAAAGTCTGTGGAACTACTCACTGAGAATTATTCCTCTTTTGAGCTGTAAAAATGAAGTCCCCAAAGTGAAGCATTGTACAATTTGCATGGATCAGAGATATCTAATCCTTCCTACTAGGGATCCAAGCAAACAAGCACCTTCTGTATGCCATTAATGGAATAGCTCCCCAAGATCCAGAATAATGGCAATCCCTTTGACCAGACTTTACATTTATGAAGCCTCTTGTTGATGAGATTTATCTTGTGATCTGAGTTTTGCTTGGCCTGGACCAGTTAAAGCCATAAACTTGTCCGTTTAAGAAGATTCTTGCCGGGCGTGGTGGCTCACGCCTGTAATCCCAGCACTTGGGAGGCTGAGGCAGGAGGATCATTGAGAGTTCGAGACCAGCCTGGGCTACAAAAGTGAGCTCAAAGCCAGCCTGAACTGCACAGTGAGACCCTGTCTCAAAAAGCCAAAAAAAAAAAAAAAAAAAAAAAAAAGAAGATTCTATGCCTCCAAACTTGAAGTCTTACGTTAGTGATAAAACCCTGCACTGACCCTTTTCACTCTGCTCCTTGATTATAAATCCCAAAATGTCTGTATGTTCAGAGATAACCTAGATTTCTTTCACCCCAATTGCAAAGGGTTAATTACGATAACCTGGAATAAAATCTATTTTGCCATGTTAACAAGTCTCAGAATGATTTTCTCATTAATGATAATAAGGCAAGTAATAAGGCCTGGTGCTAAGAAATGCCCTACTCTTGCTCTTTCTTTTTGGTGTGTGGGAATCAAACTCAGGACCTTGCACTTGCCAGGCAGGGGCTTAGGTTGAGCTGTCTCCCAGGTCCCTCCTGCTATTAATTATTCAGAGTAGTCTTATTTTCAGGCCTCCCCCTTTGCAACATATCACAAAGCATACAACCTAATAACCTGAAGATAATATTCGAGATGTAAATTTAAGTGAAGAACAATGGCATAAGCAGTGAAGGGTGACAATTTAATTTCTGAGAAAAAATTCCTGATGTCGCAGTTAAGACCTTAGTTTGTTTCAAATAGCAAACAAAAGAAAATGGCCGTCTAGTGAGTAAGTGCCGCCTAGCTGGGCAAAATTGAAGGTAGCCTCATTACTGGTGTGTTTTTTTCAGACAGAAAGGGCGGGAGGGCACCGGAGGCCAGTACATGGCGGAGCACTACTGCCATCGTGCGGAAAGAGTTTCAGCATGTCGGGCGCCATGATAGTTCCTTTCTTGTGAATCCAGGCTGTCCGGGAAGGTCAGGTCTGTAGCGGCATGAAAAGCCTTGGATTACAAGCTGGGCCTCTTTGCCTTCTCTGAAAACCTTAGGAAAGACCAGGCCATTGGCTCTCAGTATAGAATCTGGATGCTAACGGGCCAGATATGTGCCCGTATCTTCCAGGAGCCAGGAGCCGCCATCACCGGAAGTCGTGGGGCGGAGCCTTGGTTCCTCTAAATGTGGACTGGACAGAGCGATCTGCTCGCGGACAAAGGCTGGCTGTTGGTGACACTTCTTTCCTATTTTTGCGCTTTGTGGCGAGTTTTCAGGCCCTTAAAAGATGGTTCTCAGCTGTCAGGATTCAGGTTCCTCATTTTAGCAATGTGAGAACAGCAGGGCTGTGTGGCTTCCACAAGGCAGCGGCACACTCAGGCCTGGTCCCTCACTGCACAGGTTCCACCCATTCGGTCTGCATGGGCACTTGTCTCCGGGCTGGACTCACAACAACAGCTGGCAGGCTAAGCTTGGGTCTGGGTATCTGAGCGTGCACAGGCCCCGCTGCCTTCAACTGCTAGGTCTTTCATGGCTCATGACTCAGGAAACCCCTCATGAAGCCATCTCCTTGGGATCGAGGGATTGCTGCAGTATCTACTCCAGCTGCAGTGTCGCTTGGCCTTCCCCTCACCAAGTCAGAAAAAAAGTACAAAAGATATAAAAATACCTGGGAGCGTGACTAGTCTCACTTGCATAGATTTGAGGAAAGCTGCCACAGTCTAAGAATCTTCCGTGTAGTTTCAATATATCAAAGCTGGTTCTACTGTGTAAGCCCTTTATTTCGTCCCCAATAGTGGGGGGGGGGGAGAAGTAAAGAAATGAAGGCAGACAGGGAGAGAGGAAGGAAAAAAGGAAGGAAGGGGAAAAGATCTAAGCTGCCAATCCTCTCAAGACGGCTTCTGAACTAAATTTCCACCCGAGCAGCTCTCGTTCATGCAGCATTCTAGCTCCAGTATTTCCTCTTCCGGCACCAAGCCTCAGGTTTCCATGCTCTGCAAAGAAATCTAGGTAATAGGATCCATTTAAAACACCTTGGGGCTGGGGAGATAGCTCCGAGGCACGAGTGCCTGCTGGGCAAGTGCGAGGTCGTGAGTTCGAACCCTGGTCCCACAAAAAAAAAAATAAAATAAAATAAAATAAATAAATAAAATAAAACACCATCCTGCCTCACTTTGCAGAAGGAAAACCAACGAAGATGTGAAAAAATGTTCAGCATTGCTGCTCATTTGAGAGATGCAACTTAACATAATGCTGAGATGCC
>PVJA010052951.1:0-12180 GCA_004027025.1 Myocastor coypus
CCTCCTTTCCTCCTCTCTTATCTTCTACCTTTCCTCTAACACCCTCCTTTCTTCTTCCCCCTCCCTCTTCCTCTACCCTCCCTCCCTCCCTCCTTTTCTCTACCTTCCCTCCTCCTTCCTGTGCTTCCCCCAGTCCTCACTCCTCCCCCACTTGCTGGATACACCTTGTCCTCTCTCTTTCTCTGACTCAAAGAGAAACACATCCAGACATTAGCTGAAATGGTGGAAATTAGTTTTATTCAGTAACTACTGATAGTGGAAATGGAAAGAAGAGTTTAGCTCTATTTCTGTTCTCAGTGCTTGGAGGGAAGGATGAAGGAGAGAAGCCAGGGCTCCCTATCAGAAGTGAGAAAGAGAACCTGAGGCCTGCTTGTCCGTGAGGATGCTGGCCCCCATGGAAAAGGCCAGTACCTGGTACCAGAAAAGACTAAGCAGGGGGTGGTCTATACTGGAATAGTACCTCTTCTGGTTGTGTGGGCCCCCTCAACAGGAATTTCATTGATGGTAGGGATCATCTGGAACCAGGCCTTGTGCTGCTGGGCATTGCACAGGAGTCTCATCCTAGTAGTAGCTAGGTCTGGACACAGGGTAGGTGCTGCCCAGTGAGTCTCAGGTTTGTGTGCTGGTGGCTCAGCTCCTGTCTGGTAGCTGGCTGTCTTCTTCCTGATGTGGCACCTGTGACACACACTATGTTTCACTGTGTCACTGCTCTGTCACAGAGAAATAATGCAGCCTCATTTGTCTCCTGTGTGACATGTTGTGTGGCTGGAAGTGCAACAGTTTGTCTTCCCTCCTAGGGATAAAGACTGCTGCTGGGATGTGCCTATGTGTGATGTTTCCTGATTTCCTTACCCCCAGTGTGGTAAGGCACACCTGGCTGGTGCCCTTGCCCCCTCTGTCTCTGGAGCGCTGGGCTTACTTCTAGATCTGCCCCAGGTCTCTGCTCTTTTCCACCTTGGCTTTCTTCCTTTTGTGTGTTTTTGCTCATTGCTGATGTCCTTGCTTCACCTTTTGGGTCACTTGTTATGATTCAGCAGGGACCATCCTTTCTTGTTTTATCTATTAGATGCTATAGGTAACTTGACATATCTACTCCTCTCTGTGGGGCACAGATTTCACCGGTTCAGTCTCAGAGGTCCCTTCAAATGGTAGCAGTTTGGTGTATTTCTTGGCCTCAGTCACATCCTCATCTGAACACCAGAGTCCCCACCAGTGTTACAGTCCTCTTACTCATTTGTCTGTGGGGTTGCTTTCCCCAGCGGTGAGTGTAGCTCATCCTCTGCACTTGAGACCCAGGTGCCAGGGAGTCTGGTCAACGTACACTGTAGAGTGACCTTGAGAGCAGCAGAGTCTTCGAGAAGTTCTAGTGTGGCTAATTCAGGGTTTAAACTCTCCCAAGTTTTAATTATGGGGAATCTTCAGCTATAGAAGAGCCAGAAACATGTGGGTGCTCATCTCTGGCCTACTGTGGGAAAGGGAGCAGGAGGTCCAGGGCCAGTACCACCCATACTATCCCCAGGTTTCTCCCTGCCTAGCACCTGTGGTGACCGTGAGAAGCTCCATTGCAAACAGCTTGTCTCACCAAGTTCTCTGAGTCTGTGCAGATCCATTCAGTCTCAGCTAAGGTTGCCCTCTTGCTGTACAGGGCAGCACATGGATCCCTGTACATCCTCCAGACTCACTCAATGATTACCCCTCAGTAGGTCCTCTAGTGTATAGAGCTGACCAATGCAGCTGTGTCACAAGAAAATTGTGCTTGACTTTCACTGATTGTGGGCCTCACCGAGCCTAGGTGTGGGCACCCACACACTAAGGCCTGTGATGACTATCTGCTACATCTCCCCAGGAGTGGACCTCATCGCTGCTTTCTATGGCTGCCTGTACTGCGGCTGTGTGCCCATCACTGTGCGGCCCCCACACCCCCAGAACCTTGGCACCACACTGCCCACCGTTAAGATGATCGTGGAGGTGTGCATTCTCCCAGTGCCAACTAAGGGCTCGGGTGGAAGGCCATAGGCCATGGGTGAGTCCCTACTTCTGGAGGGTGATGTGGGGAAAGAGCAAAACTAACCCAGCTCTCTCTCCCTGTGGGCACAGGTCAGCAAGTCTGCATGTGTCCTCACCACACAGGCCATCACAAGGTTGCTCAAGTCCAAAGAAGCAGCCGCTGCTGTGGACATCAGGACCTGGCCGACTATTCTTGACACAGGTATGTGTCCTAAGAGCTGCCCTGTGGGCAAGATCATTTTCCTTTCTTTTTTATAGAGTTTAAATGTTAAGGTAAATGTTTCAGCCTCATTGAATAGTGAAAAGCCTGCTAAGTGGCCCCTGGGGTCTGCCTGCTAGGATGGACATACAATGCATGAGATACTAAGTACTGCTGTTTCTTGCATAGCAGGGTCCCTATCTCAGGGATGAATTCCTCTCCTTTTAGCAGGTAGGGACCTGTGCCTTGTCCCTTCAGGAATTTATATGAAGCTTTCTGCTAATCCCTGGAGATGCAGGTCCCCTTGCATCTTCAGTAACATCACTAGTAAGCAGTACCATGCCCTTGAGATGCCTGCAGGCCAAAGGGCAAGAGGCTGAAACCCCTCCGCCCAGGCAGTAGGATCAGCTTAATGAGTGCCTCAGCCTAGGACTGGGCATAGAACTGCCTTCCAGAAAGAGGCACTCACTCGGCAAAATCCAGCAGCACTGCCTATGAATGCAGAGTATGGCATCAGGCAGACAGGACTTCATCCATTTCTTCATATCCTTTGTGCTCCAGGTGCTGTGTTTTTGCAAGTCAGAACCTGTGTGTTCTGTGCTGCATGTCTGGTCCTCAGTCAGCCCAGGGAACTGGTGCTGGAGTGGCTGGGGTCAGTGGAGGAACAAGCTCAACACAGACTGGCCAGGACCCCGCAACCCAAAGGGCTTGCTGTGGTCCTTGCTGAGCTGCATCTGGTTGTACATGGAGACAGCAGTAGGATCTGCCTCACAGGGTTTGGAGAACTTAATGAAGCAGCTGAGCTGGAATCTCTGTGCTGTTTTTGCAATTATGGGAATTCTGGGATCATATGACTCAGCAGGTTCTCATTATCTGACCTTTTTCTTACTTAGAAAACAAAGTAGCCTCTTGTAATTGTCAGGCCCTGGCTGCTCCTCCATACCCATCTCCCCCCACCATCCTTGTTGGTTTATGCTCAGAGCAGTCTGGTTGGGCTAGGTCAGACAACAGGTCTGTGAAGAAGCCAGTGAGCTGCTCAGTGCACCTGCAGCCTGCTGTCTCACAGCCTGGCCAATGGGACTCACTCCAGCTCCCTAGCCACATCTATGGAGAGTGGCTAATGTCATTGGTTTCTCCTGTTTAACAGATGACATACCAAAAAAGAAGCTGGCCAGCATTTTCAGACCGTCCTCCCCAGATGTGCTCGCGTATTTGGACTTCAGTGTGTCGACCACTGGGATATTAGCTGGTGTGAAGGTGGGTCGTCAAGGAGCACCAATAGCCTGAGCCCTTAATGTGGAGAAGTGGGCAGGAGGGGTGTGGGGAGAAGTGTAGGTGGGTCCTTCCTGTCTAGAGCACAAAACAATGGTATTGTTTCTTTTTTTAAAATTAAGTTTATTGGGCCGGGCAGGATAGCTCAGTGGTCTAAAGCGCCTGCTTAGGAAAGCTTAGGCGGCTGCAGGGACCACAGTTTGATCCCGGGCACCACATGGTGCGCCAGCCCTGCTCTCAGGGCAGGCTGAGCCGGCCATAAAAATAAATAAATAAATAAATAAATAAACAAACAAAAGTTCTGAAACAAGAAAAATAAGTAAATAAATTTTAAAACATTAAGTTTATTGATATATTTTAGTCTTGGTTTCTTGAGACGATAGGTCCTGAAAATGAGGTGTGGCAGATGAAAAGAAAACAGAGACAGTTATGGGATGGCGGGAGGGGAGGCACAGTCTCAAGGACTGAAGCCTTAATTGCAGTATTCTCCAGCCTTTTATTAAGATTCTCTAACATAAAACACAGTTAGGAGAAATGGGAGGAATAATTAAGATTAGTAAGGGCATTATAGTCTGTCCCAGATACTGTACTTTGGCCTTCCTAGCCATCATGTTAACATTCCTCCAGACATCTTAGCAAAACCTCTCCTGCTGTCCCAGCAGCATTCCACTGGGACTAAGGTGGTCCTGTTTTCATTTCCTTTTGCACTAAGCTTTTGCTAGACTTCCTCCAGAACAAACAATGATATGGCCTGACTGGGCTCAAAGTCCCATATAGGTTATACAATTGTGAAGTAAACTATCAAATGTCCTCAGGGGCTGGCAGGATAGCTCAGTGGTCTAAAGTGCCTGCTTAGGAAAACTTAGGCGGCGGCAGGGACCGAAGTTCGATCCCCAGTACCACATCAGGCTAAGCCAGTCATAAAACTAAATAAAACAAACACACAAAATCAAATGTCCTCTACATGTCCTCCTCTTTTCTGTTTTTCTTTTTATGTACTATGGAGAAGGCTGCAATTTGTCTTCCTGTTTCCTGGTGTTTTCTGGGTGTCACCAGACTACAAAGAGGAATAAGAAAAGAGCAATTATAATACTGTGTAGAACAATGGTAGATATTTGGAAAAAATGTAATTGTTTTAAAGGATTCAACTTGCTCTATTCCTTCACCCATAGCTTGTGGCAAATCAGTTCCTTGCAGTAACTCTAGTATGTTGTTAAATGTCTCGAATACCTCTTTCTTTCTTTCTTTCTTTCTTTCTTTCTTTCTTTCTTTCTTTCTTTCTTTCTTTCTTTCTTTCTTTCAATGTATTTGGTATGGGGCCTAGAAGGTGTTTAGGGTCTCACTACTTAAATTAGGCTTGTAGTGATCCTCCTGTTTTCAGCCTTCTGAGTGCTGGGATTATAGGGCACGTGCCACCACACCCAGTCTCAATAGCTGTATCAGCTTGCTCTAGGTATGGGCCACCATGGCATGCCAGAGATCAAACCCCAGCTGATGCGCTCAGCCAAAGCAGGTACTTTAGTCTGCTGAGCTATCTGGCTGGACATCTAAGTTTTTAATCTCAAAGCATGTTTACTTGATTCATTACATGTTTTTTGATGTTCTAAGGGAGTAGTATATTATTATAGCAATAAAGGGTAACACAAAAAGGAGAGCTATTCCAATTACATTTGAGCTGCAACTGTTTTCATAAATTAACTAACTGATCTCCCAACAATACCACTGCTTGTTGCAAGTCTGCTATTTGAGTTGCCAATTTTTCATCTATAAAATGTTGAGTTTGCCACAATCTTTTAGAATGTTCATTCCACACTTGCTGGAATATAGTAATTTGTACTGACTGATGAAAGGTCACTCCAGCTACTGCTGCAATAGCTATAATGCTAATAATTCCCAATATAACTGCAATGAGAATCTCTATGGATCTCTTATTGCATTTTCTTAATTTATCTAGAAAATTTTACAATGGTTAAGTGGCTGGGGTTTGTTGCCACTGCCTTACTAAGTTAACAGGTCTCTAGGTCCCTGCTCTTTAAGAATCTATATACAAGGGCTGGCCAGATAGCTCAGTGGACTAAAATGTCTGCTTAGGCAGAATGTAGGGACTTCAATCTCTGGTGTGCCATGCAGGCTCCACCCCAGGGTGTGCTGAGACTGGGCGTGGTGGCGCATGCCTATAATTCCAGAGCTTGGGAGGCTGAATACAGGAGGATCATTATGAATCTGATCTGTATAGTGAGACCCTGTACCATATACATAAGTGAAAAAAAAGAATCTGTATATTAAAAAAAATGAGTCTGTATACTACCTTTAAAATGATTATGTGGTGTAGAAATATTTAAAAAGATATAAAAACCAAAATTAGTACATCTAAGCAGAACTTCAGAAGTATTCCAACTGATTGTGATAATATAAGGAAGATGAACATGTGTTTGTGTAATGAGTTAAGTGAATGGTAAAAGAATGTTGAGTGCTGTTCCTCTACTTCCCTTCCAAGCACATAAAGGATCAACTTCACAAAGATGAATGAGGAAGACCATATTTTATTTTAGGTTGAGGTTCTGGCATTCCACCCTCATGCTACACAATAAATTCATTTGCCTGTGCGCTTATATAGTATTGTTCTCTATTGTGTTTTATTTTATTTATTTATTTATTTAGTCTTTTTGAGACACGGTCTCACTATGCAGTTCAGGCTGTCCTTGAGCTCACTTTGGTAGCCCAGGCTGGTCTTGAGCTCATACCGATCTTCCTGCCTCAGCCTCCTAAGTGCTGGGATTACAGGCATGTGCCACCATGCCTGGCTTCCTTTATTTTTATTTTTAAGGATTTTTTTTTTTTTTATGGCTTGCTCACCCTGCCCTGGGGGTGGGGCTGGCATAGCATGTGGTGCTAGGGATCAAATTATGGTCCCTGCAGCTGCCTAAGAAGATGCTTTAGACCACTGAGTCATCTTGCTAGCCCTTATTTTTGTTTTTTAAAGAAAATTTTAAAAGTGATAATAATAAAAAAAAACCAGAACTATACAGAGTTTCACTAAACAAAATAATATGAATTGAACAATATTTATTGTATTGCATAGAGTCTGTTTTGGATCCCTAATGGAATATTTAGCTCTGGCAGAGCTGTGAGGGCTCCAATCAGTGATGCTTCCATAGGAAATATTAAGTAACTTAGCTGGTTTTAGATGTATGTGCCTCCTGCTAAACCCAGTCAGACATTTTTTGTTGTTACCTGTTGATGACGTGGTAATTTCAAAGGAGCAGAATTATCAAAAGCTGATCCTTTGAAAGCTCAAGCTTTCCAGGTGTGATGGCACATGCCTGTAATCCCAGCACTTGGGAGGCTGAGGCAGGAGGATCGGTGTGATTTTGAGACCAGCTTGGGCTACAAAAGTGTGCTCAAGGCCAGCCAGAACTGCATAGCGAGACCCTGACTCAAAAAAAAAAAAAAAAAAAAAAATCCTCTGAGAAAGCCCAAGTTTGAAATAAAAGAGATATATGACTATAATTAGTAAAACTATTCTTGACTATTGATAACTAGCTCTGGGTTCAACCTTAAAACAATGATCCCCATGGCCCATACAAATAGGTGGGCCTTCAGTCCCCACTGAATAATTTTCTATTTTTGTTCTCCTGGATTTAATGGTCTGTATGTGTCATAAGGCCCAGGAAGCCATCCAGTATCATTAACATATATTGCTGCAGGAACATCGGTCCAATCCATAATATTATTTAGTGCAGGATTTGGGATATATGCCCAATAACAGTGTATTGAATTTTCTGAAGTTGCCACCTACCTTGGTGGCCATTATAGCCAACATGGCTAGAAACATTCTACCAGCTGAAAACCCTTGTCTGATGGAGTTCAGCAGTTTCTCGGCATCCTGAGTCAATTTCATAAGCTATCCCCAGGATGGAAGCTGTACTTTTGAGTGTTCTTGGTCAGTATCTGTGGGTGTTATTGCAGCAACATTGTTCTCATTTCTTCCACTGGAAAATCCAGATCAAATCTGACCCCTTTTTGGCTCATTTCAAGGTTTAATTCTTCTGGCAGGTAACCACATTTTTTCTCCAGAGTCTGTAATGATACGAGCAAGCCCTGTACCCCATGTTTGAATAGTACCTCTTTCGTATTGTCCAGTACAAATGTCTTTCAAAGAAATAGACTGCTCTGTTGTGTCCAGCAGCCTCTTAATAATGGTGGCCCCCAATTTTTCCACTGGTACAGTAGAGTCTTTAGTAATATTTCAAAAAACAAAATGAATAGGGCTTTATGTAGTAATTGACGTGTTGAGTGTGTATCTTTATCTCCTCCTTTTTGTTTTGCTAACATAAATTTAAGAGTAGAATGTATCATTTTCAAGCATTCCTTGATCCTGATGATTGTATGGAATGCTGGTATAATGGTTAACATCCCACAAGCCCAGACTTGTTGGAAAAAATGGGACATATGAGCAGGTCCATTGTCAGTTTTCATTGCTTTAGATTTGCCTATAATATCAAAACATTCTAACATGATTTCAACATGTATAAATTTTTCTCTTAATCATACAGAGGCCCATATAAAGCCAGAATATGTGTCAACAATGTGTATAAAACCAAGTTTCCCAGGAGTAGGAATGTGTGTTACATCCATTGGCTACAACTCATTACTTTGTAATCCTCTAGGATTAGTTCTAGGTTGAAAGGTAAGGTTACTAAGCATTCTGAAAGTAGGACAAGATAAAATGATTTGGCAAGCTCCTAGAATAGAAAGTTGAGGAGCCAGCAAGATAGCTCAGTGGTCTAAAGTGCCTGCTTAGGCAAGCTTAGGCAAATGCACCAGGATTGTGGTTTAATCCCTATCATCACATGCCACACCAGCCCTGCCTCCAGGGTGGACTGAGCCAGCCACACACACACAAAAAGGTTGAAATGTTAGAGGTAAACCTTTGGTGTTTACATGAGTTACAGTAAAAAATCAAGTGGCTAAAGGATTTTGTAAAAAAAAAATAGCAACTAGTTGATCAACTCCATTATTATATTTAACTATGTTGCCAGGAAGCTATAAATGAGTTATAAAAATAGAACGATCTAGCTGGGCATGGTGACACACGCCTGTAATCCCAGCACTCAGGAGGCTGAGGCAGGAGGATCAGTGTGAGTTCGAGACCAGCCTGGGCTACAAAAATGAGCTCAAGGCCAGCCTGAGCTTCATAGTGAGACCCTGTCTCAAAAAAAGACAAAAAAAAAAAAAAAAGAACAATCTGTATTATAAATAAGAATTTGTAGTTGGCAGAACAGTTGATCAAGGTCATTATCATTGAACAAACTGTTTCTACATTGAACAGGCTGTTTCTACATGATTAACTATGAGCCATAAATACTGGAAGTCTGTAACAATATTAATGGACTCTGGAACATTGATAAGAATTGTGTGACTGCCTGAAGTTCTGCTCATTGTACAGATCAAAAGGGAGTTTGCCATATTTTTGAAATTCTTCCCATATATCCAGCTTTTCCATTGTGACTATCATCAGTATAATATATATCTACTTAAATATTGGTTCAGAGCATACAATTTTAGGTAAGATCCAGTTATGCTGTTTAAGAAATCTTAAAAGCTTAGAATTAGAAAATGACTCTGTTTCTAATATAACCAGCCAGTTTGCCTCTGTTCACTCATTTGTAATGCATGCTCTATCTGTTGTTTTGTCAAAAAGAAAGAGAAACAGTAGATTCAGGGTCTTTTCCTGAGAATTACCTTAAGCAATATCAACCTTTAACGTTAAGCTAAAAAAGGTTAAAAAAAAAAAAAAAAGTAATTTTTTTATTGTCATGTTTCAATGGGATGGTTAAAGAAACATAGTTAAACCTATTTTATCTATGTATGTATTGAGCTGCTTTTGTTCCTTATGTAGAAGAAATGTCCGTTCTAAAGCAGCTTCTTGCTGCCATAATATAGTCATAGGAGTATAAGATGATGGAAAATTTAAGAGTATAACTGGTTTGTGTATATCTATATGGGTTAGTTCAGCTTGATATCTTCCTTGTTCTACCAAAACTAATTCCTTTTCTACTTACTTAGTGAGACTTCTAGAACTATCTAGGGCCAGACCTCCCTTAAGAGTATGAAAAAGGTATTGAAAAGCATAAGTGGGAATGCCTAAAGAAGGATGTAACCAGTTAGTATCTCCTAATAGTTTTTAAAAATCATTGAGTGAGAAGATGAGCTCTACAAAGCTTGATCTTTTGGGGAATTTGTTTTTGCTAGATCCTCAGGAGCAACTGAGACCACTAGGATAGACAAAATTGAACCAAACCACAATATCTTTTATTTCAGGCTGGGTACAACCTGGTCAAGAGCAAGAGGGCCATCACCATGAACAAAGGAAGATAATCAGCCTTATAGACTAACATAGGTATGGGAGGGATCCCTTGCTAGGTCTGATGCCTCTGGTGGGAAGCACCTGGGAGAAGTACAGGATGACAGGAACATGTTGCTGACTTATAGAGTGACTTCCTATAGAATTACAGGGTTGCCTGTGAGCCAGAGAACCCAGCCTGGGAGCCATCCTGATAAGCAGATTTATTTTAGTCTCTCAGGCTGAGTAAAGGGGCTTTCCTGTTTGAACAGACTGGTTTGTCAAAGTTTTTTCTCTTTAGATTGGAAGGTCTAATTGTAAAGACCTAACAGTTTTTGAAGAACATTGCCAAAATAAATAATATAATAGTCAGTCTCAATGTTATATGGGACTATCTGTAGGACAAAGTTAATCAGTAGCAGCTTGGCTACACAGAACATTCCCTGCAAGTTTCTGAGCTAGCAGAAAAAAGGATATTGATCATATAGTGAATGATCAGAGCATCTAAGAATCTTTTTTGTATAATTCTAAAGATTGATTAACATAATATTGACAGAGTGTTGGACAGTTTAGCATTCCTTATGGGAATGCTTTCCAATTATATCTCTTCACTGGTTCTTAATTATTAAAAGTAGATACAGTAAAAGCAAAGTTTTTTACCTGGCAAGCATAAGGTCCTGAATTTGATTCCTGGTACAAGAAAAGAAAAAGAAAGAAAGAAAGAAAGAAAGAAAGAAAGAAAGAAAGAAAGAAAGAAAGAAAGAAAGAAAGAAAGAAAGAGGTGGGGGGGAGTAAATGTTTTTATTGTCATGTTTCAGTGAAATGGTTAAAGAAAAAATCTTAAGGTATGTAACAGTTAATTTCTAATTTTTAGGAATCATAACTGGTGATGGCAATCTTGGCTGTAGACCTATAGCTTGTGTTACTTCCTTAATCTAAGATCAGTAAGATTTTCGGTTCTCTGATTTTTTTTTTCTAATACAGGGGAATTCCAGAGGCTAGTAGATTCCTCAGTGTGTCTTTCTGATAACTGTTCTTACACTAATGACCTTAGGGCATCTAATTTTCCTTTTGGTAAAGGCCATTGCTCATCCCAGATTGATTTATTAGTAAGCTATTTAAAGGTAAAGGAAAACCCATTTCTACAGTGCTCTCTATTCTAAATGATATATCCTCAACTGTGTTTCTCTTTAGAAATGACAGGAGATTATATACAGTTTTCAACTCCATAAGGATTATAATGTGTTGAGGCCATCATATTCTTCAGGAATGTTCCCCACTGCATTAACAAATTCGTGCCACATAAATTTACTGTTATATCAATAATATATGGTTTTAAAGTACCTATTTGTCTTTCCAGATCAGAAATTTGGAGAATTTTAACTCTTTAATGAGCATCGTCATTGTTCCAATACCTAAGAAAACCATAGGCACCTTCATGGTAGGCCAGTATTGCCAAGAAATGATAGTCACTTCTGCACCCATACCCATCAACTCCATAAAGGTTTTTTCCATATATTTTTGCTGTAACTCTTTTATACCCTATGAAAGTTTGCCAAAAAATCATTTTTCCTGCACTTCCAAAACCCCTCATGTGTTCTATGGGAATAGCATGACCTTTTGTATATGGAAGGAACACTAATTAGGCTATATGATCTGCTTCAATTTGATATGGTTGGAAGTTTTGCATTATAGCCTGAATTTCATCTTTATATTTATTTATTTTTTTAATTTAATATTTTTATTGTTTAAATTTAACAATGGTTATATTACATATTTTCATCATTAGATCAGTTTAGATTAACACATATAGGTATATAAGATTAATCAAACAATTAAACATTAACCCTTTTGAATCAACATTACTTTTTTTTTGAAAGTTGAGGGGCCTGGCGGGATGGCTCAGTGGTCTAAAGCGCCTGCTTGGGGAAGCCTGGGCAGCTTCAGGGACCGCGGTTTGATCCCCGGCACCACATGCTGCGCCAGCCCTGCCCTCAAGGGTGGGCTGAGCCGACCATAAAAAATGAATGAATAAACAAAGGTTCTGAAACAAGAAAAAAATAATAAAATAAAATAAAAATTTCTTAAAAAAAAAAAAAGAAAAGAAAGTTGACATATTGCATATTGTCCTCACAATCATTCTACAGAGTACAGTGTGTGGGCATGACCCACCTCCCTATTGATGTTGCTTAGAAAAAAAAAAAAGGAAAAGAATATACTTCTGTTTGGACTAAGAGAAAGCAGATACATACACAGTCAAATGTTCTGCAATTGCAGTGGGCCACCAGTGAAGCTTGCAATGTTGGAGGCTATTGAATCTAAGCCTCCTAAAGCTCATCTCACCAATCTAGCTCTA
>PVJA010052952.1:0-12181 GCA_004027025.1 Myocastor coypus
CTCGAGCTCCAGTCTGTCTCTCTGTCTCTCTTTATATTACATTCAGGCTCTCCGCCTTAGCTCCCGCCCTAGGCTACACCCATAATCCCAGAAGTACTTCCACCCATAATCCCATCAGTACTAAAACCTATAATCCCAGGGATCATGGATCAAGTCTCAAACTCTAGAAGTCCCCGCCCAATGACTCCATGAGGCTTTGCGGGGACAACTGGACATAAACCATAACACATATATACTGTGTTTGTGTAAAAAGCTGATGGGGTAAATAAGCACCAAATTTGTAAAAATATTGTGAATTAGGAAGTTAATGCATAAAAGGAAAAGAACACGGGATGTTGAAGGAAGATTAAAATGAAAAGAAAAAGAATAAAATGGAAACAAAAGTTTGTAATTAAGTGGGGAAGTGGGGTTGAAATTCTTAAAGTGTAATGGAAAAAAAGAAAATAAAATATCATGTGCAGGTATAAATTACCTATGATGAATATTATTATTATGTTTGTTTAAGTTGTAACATATACTTTATTATAGAAAAAGAAATTGAAAGCTGCCAAAATAGTTCAGCAGATTAAAGCAACTGCTTAGCCAGATGCAGTGGCTGGGATTCAATCCTCTGCCTCTGTGCTGGCCCTGCCCCTGCGGGAGCAACTGAGAATGAACATAGTGGCAAGTGCCTGTGATCCCATCATTATTGTTGGTTTCCCAATAGAAGCTAATATTTCTTTCATAAATTAGTATTATCTTTTTTAACACAATTTTATGCCCAAATGGAATGAATAAAATGTAGTATTACTTGATGATTACTACAAAGAAAGTTTCAAGGGATTAATTATTTCATAACCATATCTTACTTTCCTCAAAGATGATACACTTTTTCCAACTTTCACAAGTTAAAAGAGGAAGGGTTTCATAGATGGGGGTAAGAAGGACAGGCAGCAAGGGTGGTCCTCCCACGCATCCTGTTTTTGGTGATATTTTGGGCCAAAAGAAAAAAAATATGATTTGAATTGCGTTGAATAGTTTACATACACTTCTCAATTGTTGCATTAGAGAACTACCTAAACTGCATAAACTGTAGCTGTTCCACTAGCTTATGTTGTACAGGTATCAGTCCATATTCAGCAAGCTCCAAGACAGGTTGGTAGGACAAAAGTTTATCACAGAGTAGAATCAGTCCCTGGCATGGCAGGCAGAAAGCACAAAGCAATCAGTCTGCCTTATTTCTATCTCTGTTTATTCCATACAGGCTCTACTAGACAAAACTTCCATTTTCTGTACCAAGAACAATGCCCAACCAACTTAATTATCAAACACACTTAACTGTGCAAATGCATACCTGACTGTAGTATCAAATACACATGATGCAGCTACCTTCTGTCTAAGAGCATATGAGAATTTTGGGATATATCTACATCCAAGCCATAACAGATACTGCATTCTCAAATTTGTAAATTGAAACAATGTCAGAAAACACACGCTGACTCTCTAGATGAAAATAATATAAGCAATTATGAACATTTCCTTTTTCTGCTGGATCACATACCATAAGACTGGAAAATATTTGCAGCATGGGTAAAAATGTTGGCAGTTCTTGGCCACTCTATCAAAGAATAGACATGTATTTTGAACATATACTCTACCTAAGAGGGTTGGAAGTATGAAAATTTTTTAAAAATCTACGTGACAATAAGTAGGCATTGTAAGTTTATGTAACTCATCTTATGATGTGGCCTGTCTTCTCTGACTTGGAAATCAATGAAATGAAATGTTAGTAACTGAATTTTGAATTATATATTTGTAAATATACTACCTATCTATATACTCCCACATTTCTTCAATGTTAATAACTTATATTCATTAATATTTATAATCCATTCTTCTGGTGTGTAGTCTACTTCACACTTACACGGCGGATTCAATATTTTTCTATTTTTTGGCAATTATAGTCTTGCTTTACTTGAGGTAATCACTTGACATGCCTATTTTCCTTCAAGAAATATTAATGAAAATATTCTTATATGAAATATTTTTATCTGGATGAGAAATTATCACCCTGCTTTCAAGAAATGGCTTGGCAGTATCCACCCACATATCTTCAAAGATTTCATCTTCAGGCAAAAGAAAGTGGCAGTATTCACTATGGCAATATAATCTGTGAACAAAATAGTGGCTGATCTAAACTGCGTAGTGATCATAATAACAGAAAAAATAATTTCTGTTGTTTCAAATTGCTTCTTTAACATTGAAACTGGTCAGCAAATTCACAAACCTTTCCTGTTAAAAAAAATTCTCATATTTACCAAGAAGTGACACTCATTAGCTTAACTAAAAGCTATTCTTTACTCTATATTTTGATGCATTTCTCCTTTATTGTGCAAATTAAATATCTACATTATTATTTCTTATTGTTTGAAGACAATGGAAATAAAAGACAACAATGAATGGATTTTGACGATGATGGGATTAAAAAGTACATTTACTGATTCTGACTTGTATCTTTCTCATGGAATAAATCAGTTAGTAATAAAAGTATAATTAAAATTTGACAAAATATTCCTATTAAAATCATTTAAATTCTGGTGATTATAGCTAAGATTGATACATTCAGTTTGTTCTAGAACTTCTAGTTATATCCTTGCAATTTTTTGCTTTAATGAATTCAGATAACAGTAATGTTTATAAATATTATCAAGTAAAACATCTCAAATCCCACAAGATGTCACTTAGTTCAGTGACAATTCAGCTAAGATTTTTCTATTGTGAGGTAAACTTTTAAGGTCTAGTTTAAAGCAAATTACAACTACTGTGAAGACAGAAATATGCAATATATTAATTATTGTAACTGTCTTACTAACCTGTTTTGTAAATGCCTCATTGATATTTCCTTTTTAAAAATTAGTTTTATTAATATTTTTGTGAAAGAAATAGCAATGAGATAGTTTCACAACAGGTTATGAGTCCATATACAATAAAAAATACATTGCAACAAGCTCATTGTAGTTGTTCACAGTACCAGATGAAGACATGGTTTCTTGTCTAAACATCATTAGCATATATCTTTCTTTTTATTGCACAAAGAGAAAGTAGCTGAATATATAGCCAAATAATTCATAATGACAGTGCATTATCAGCTCATCTGTCATTATTGGAAGCTGTTGACTTTAGGCTTTTACAACGTAGCATATTAATATAGCTTTCCTTTTCATACCTCATGGCTAGACTTTTGTCCTGGATGGGTAATACCTAGATAAAGCAAGACCTAGGTTACAAAAAATGTAACTTTTCTATCTGCCAAGGTCATCCAGGTCTCTTCAGGATTAACCCTGAAACCACGTTCAGCGGTTTCCAGAATTTTGTAAGTGTCAGCCATCTGGAGGAATCATGGGCATTGTTTGATCAATTTACTATCTGTGAAAGCCTGAGAGAATGATTGCTCTCTAAGTGACTCTCCTTAGGGAATTTTGGGTTAGCTCAGTTGTTTAAGTGCCTGCATAGGCAATCTCAGGCACAGGGGATGCTAGTTCGAACCCCGCACCCATCCTTAAGGTAGCCTGAGCCAAAAACACCCTGTCAAAAAAAAAAGTGTTCATTATTTCTTTCTCACTAAAAGTCATAAAATTTAAAAAATGGTAACAAAACAAAAACATGAAAAATAAAGCAAATTACAATTTATAATTAGAATAAGAAATTAAGAAACAACTTGACAACATATAATTTACAATTTGAAGTTGATATTGGTTATACAACATATACGTATATTTGAGAAAAATTAATATTGAAAAAATAATTTTATGTGTATGTACATCGAAAATAATTAGTGATTTTAATGGATGATATAATTTATCAAAAATTGACTCTGCAAATTGAACATATTTATTTTATGAATATTTAAATACTAAAGCATCTTCATTCAATTTTTCTTCAGTTTGTTATTTTTCCCTAAAACAGAATATAAAAAAATCTAAACTTCATACTAAAAAATATTTGTACATTTGACAAATTTGAGTCAAAAAATAAGTCAAGGAGACTTCCAAGGTCTCTGAAGACACTCTTTCAAGAAACACACAGAATCATGAGCAACATGAGCAATATGAAGTGTAATGACATCTCTATGTCTTATTTCCAACAGAAATAGCTACAAGTTAGTTCTGTGCAAATAAATACTTAACTGCATGCTCTACTATTGTTCAGACATATAAGTTTAGCTAAGATGCTATTAGCAAAAGGAACTTGATTTGTTTGAGGCACTACTCTTTCAAATGGTAAAGAGCAACCATATTTATGAGATATGTAATCATATGGGAATTAAATGAATTGTTGGAGTGTCATTAGAAGGATATGGGAAAAGAAAGAGTTAATGACAGAAAACAGAAGAGTGAGCCTGGAGATGAAGAGCATTGTCAGAGATCTGTCATAGGGATTTATAGCTGCAAAATCCTTTCAAAAAATTCTGCTGGGTATGAACAAAAATCAAAGTTTGACAGATTTTCTTAAATTTAATATTTAAGATTTTGTATTACACTATCTAATAAATTATGTTAAAATATTTCTTGTAAATCATTGGTCAGGAATATCTCAGGTGGACATACAAAATATGCTAAAAGGGAACATATGATAAATAACAAAAAATCCCCTTTAGAACTAAAATGGTAATCTTTCCATGTTAGATCACATAAGGCCATCCAATTGTTCACACATAACCAAGGGAAGTGGTTTAGGTAAAGAAATGCAGCTAGATACTTGTATATGAGTTGTTCCATAAATTTATCAAAAATTATAAATTAGTTTTGGGAAAGAAGCTTAATAATCCTTCATTAAAATTAAAGAAAAAATATTAAGCATTCCAGATATCATATCTTAATACATCATCAATTCATCACTTAATGAATATCTATTATGAGGTAGGCACTGGACATAGAACTTGTTGACCCAATCAGGGGCAAAATACACATGTCCTTGATCTCATATAGTTCAAGTACATGAAGAAGCTCCCCGCATCAGTGTAATGGAGCACACAACTTACAATTCAATTAGAAAGTATACTATTTATAAACCAAAAGGCCAGAAGTGACAAAAATATCATTAAAGCACTTTGGTTTTTGTTTCCTCATGTTTAGTAATCACATTATATTAATCAGGGTTTTACTTAGAGGAACAGAATAGATATAATATAAGGAATGGATATTAACACAAAATATACAATCTATAAGAAATTGTAAGATTGGCCTACAATAGCCACTGAGTCAGATGAGGAAGCGTGCACAGGGTGTCTGAATGCTCCGGACTGAAGAGTTCAATCCCGAAGCCTGGACTTCACTGCAGCACTCTGTGTAAATCTCTGTCAGCTGATGGGTCTGCGATGGAAGACTGAAGTGTCTGTAATGGATGCTCACGAGGCTGAGATGGATGGCAAAAGATCCAAGCTGGAGGCCGAAGAGTCTGGGCTGCAAGCCAGACGATGAAGTCCAGTCTGAATGCGAAGACCGAAGCTCCTCTGATGAAGTGAGTGTTGACTCTTCTTTCAGGCCTTTAAAAAGTCTTTTTGTGCTCAGTCATTCTGACGTGGGCTCATTGTGCCCTAGAGTGGAACCAATCATACCCCAGGATGGGCCCTTGATCCTGTTCTAGGGAGAAATCCAATCATATCCTAGGCGGGCCCTGGTCACACTCCAGGGAAGAACCAATTGTACCCCAGAGTGGGGCTCCCACCAACAGGGAACTGGGCTGCTGAGTCACTCAGCCAAGTTGACATATTGTATCAACCACTAAAATCCACCCCTTGTCAACTTGGCATATTTAAATTTATGGAACAACTCATATACAAGTATCTACAAGTATCTCTGTATTCCAAATACAGAGGTATGCATATAATTACACCTAACATTGTTCTTACTATCCCACGTACAAATGGAAATGCGCTAATACCCTTACCCAAATAGAGGATAAGTATTCTTTGCTTATGTGTAGCTCACTTGAGCCTTTTACACCTGGTAATTGTCAGTTGTACATTACTTTTATACCTCATATACACTTTTCTGCTGGATGGTTAAGACCAAGTTAAGGCCAGACCTGTATAAATATAAGTATAATTTTGTTATCTGACAAGGTCAGCCCAATCTCACGATTTATCTTGGAACCATGTGTAGTACCTTGCAGCTCTTCTGTCAGTGCCAACCATCTGGATGAGTCATGGTCATTGCTTGACCAATGTGCTCGCTCTGAGAGCCTGAGGGATTGTTTCTCTCTAGGTGACTCTCCTCAGGCACACTATACGTTGTCAACCACTTTCCTGTGTGGCTCCATGATCTTGTCACAGCAGAGATTCACTTGCATCTTGAGTCTTTACTGATCTTGAGGGGCTAGGGCCAAAATAGGGGCTATTATTTTACCCCATTCTCAGTACCAAATTCTGTCTTAGTTACTTTTCACTCATTGCTGAGATAAATACCCGACACTCGAAATGAAGGAAGGAAAGGTTTATTTAGCTCACAGTTACTGGATGTTTCAGTCCATGTTTGGGCAGCCCAGGCATGAGAGGAACAGCAGAGAGAATCCAGTTCATGGTGGCGGAGTAGCAACAAAATAGTGGCAGAGACAGCCAATCAATCAGGGCAGCAGAGCAGGAGCAACAGCTCGAGTCTGTCTCTCTGTCTGTCTTTATATTACATTCAGGCTCTCTGCCTTAGCCTCTGCCTTAGGCTACACCCATAATTCCAGAAGTACTTCCAGCCATAATCCCATCAGTACTCAAACCCAGGGATCATCAAGTCTCAAACTGTAGAAGTCCCCGCAGAATGACTACTTGAGGCTTTGGGGGGACAACTAGACATAAACCATAACACACATAAACTGCATTAAGTTGTTAAAATGTAAATATCCAAAATAGCCTTTTAATGGATCAGCACTTCTCACAATTAATACTGGTTGATTATATTATTGTGTGATTCCTTAGAATCTTTGAATAAAATTGAAATTAAATTTATGGTAATTATTTGACAGTGTTATAAAATTCATCCTTCTAGGATGTGGTCATTTTCTATATAGGAGATTTCCTCACTATATATATGTATATAGTAGTGCCTGGCACAAGATATTTCTATAACATTTGCTGAAGTGTTTACAGAATATTTGAATTACCCACAATATAATGGAGGCAGTTTTAACTAGTGCATCTGATCTTAAGTAAGAAATTAAAATATCAGGTGAATATACATATCTCACATCAATAAAAACAAATGACAAATAAATCTATGAAGAAAGTGTTCAACAGCATGGTCCTTTGAGAATGAACAATGAAAACAACAGTGATATTCAATCTCATACAAGAAAGAATGGCTACTATGAAGTCAACAAGTAACGAATGCAGAACAAATACAGGAAAATTAATCCTCCACCTTTGGTGGGAGTGTATAATAGAAAAACCACCATCAAAATCAGTCCTGAGAATCCTAAAATATTGTTGCTTTAGATAAACAGTTCCTATCGAACTATTTCTCTTCTGGGAATCTTCTCAGAAAAATTGGTAACTGAGCAATGGCCATGTATGTTCATTCACGTTTATAACGATGCAATTTGTCATAACCAAATCTTGGAAAATAACCAAATGACTATCAAGTGAAGAATGGATCCGAAAGATGTAATATTTTGAAATGATGAGGTATTGGCTATAAAAAGATAAACTCAAGAGTTTTATAGTTAAATTCTTGCAAGTTGAGACAACACTCATAAGTGTAATAAATCAGACTCACATGTATAAATATAATATTGTCTCCCTAGTGTAAGAACCTGAAAGAATAAATAAAATCTGAATGGTAAAATAGATACTGTGAAAAGGAAAGAAACTGTGCAATATAGCAATGTAGATCAACAATTGGGATGAAGAAAAGGACAAAAGAAAGGAATATATATATATATATATATATATATATATATATATATATATATAGTAGCTTGGATAATTCTGCTGCTGTTTTCTGCTGGTCCATTGAAAGGAAAAGTTAAAGCTTAAATGCTTTCTTTGTTTTAATTTTTCTGCACAGTTTTGCATGCTTATATTGGGGAATTTGAACAACCTGTTTGAAAACAATATGTGATATAACATTCATTGCTGAATTCCTAACATTTTTTGTTTGGTGAAATTCTGTATCTTTTCTAATATTTTGTTGTGTTTTGCTTACTATTTTATTCCCTTTAAAAATAAAACAAATAAAAATCAAGCGAAAACATAATTTGCTTAAAAGAGAGGGCCCACCAGATAGCTCAGCACACTAAAGCTTTTGCTTAGGCAGAGCACAGCATTTGGGTGAGATCACCATCGTTCTCTGCTGGTCCTGCACCTGGGGCACACTGAGATGGTGATTGAGAGTGAGCATGGTTGTCTTTGCCTGTAATCCCAGTACTTGGGAAGCTAAAGACAGGAGAATCACTATGAGTCTCCTCTATGTAGTGAGACCCTGTACTAAATACATAAAAAAGAAAAAAAATGCTCATGTGATTTTAACTGTAGAAATTAAAATCTACATTACATGCTTAGAAAAGCACCAGTGACATTAGACAAATTTCATTTTGTGTTTCATTCCCAGTTGTTCAGCTGTAGAAACATTGGGTGGTGGAAAATAATTTAGTTTTTAAGAATTCTTGACTTTCTCCCATTTAAACATAGGTTGTTTGGAATTTTTTAATAAAGGAAATAAATGCTCCACTTTGACTTCAAACAAATTCATTAAATTTTATATAAAAAGAAAGTAGAAAAACAGCTCTCTGGTATTTGAAATGTTCTGTTTTGGAAAGCAGCTTTTTAGATTTACTTAGGGGATTTTTATTTTTATTTCTTTTTTAATTTTTTATTTACTTATTTTTAATGTATTTGGTACAGGGTCTCACTACACATTTCAGATGCATAGTGATCCTCCTGTTTTCAGCCTCCCCAGCTCTAGGATTATAGGGGAGCACCAACACACCCAGTCTCACTGGATGGCTCAGCATACTCCAGTAATAAAGATGGCAGGTCATGATGAGGATCAAACCCAATCCCTGTGCCTGCCTAAACAGGTGCTTAGTCTGGTGAGCTACCTTACTGGCCCTACTTGTGAGAGTTTTAAGCTACTACATTGTCCAGGTTTGTTTACCAATGGTTCTCTATTTTATTCATAGGAAATTCAATACACACAACTTTTTCTTACACTGAGCCATTGTTATGTATTCATCTTTCAAGTGCTCAGTGATGTTGAACATTCTTTCATATGCTTATTTTTCATTTGTACTTCTTTATGTGAGAACTATCTAATCATTTCAGATCCCCATTTTTGAATTGGGTTTTTAAATTTGAGGAGTCTCTGTTTAAAAAAAAAAATCCTTATATATTCTAGACATTATTCCTTTGTGTGAAGAGCAACTGGCTAGGCATTTTTCCAATTCTATGGGTTGTATTTTCAGTCTGTTGACAATATAGCTTGTTGTGCAAATCCTTTATATAATTAGAGATCCTAGTGGTTTATTCTTTAGAATTTTTCCCATCTAATCACCATAGAGTCAAGTATTTTGATACCTTTGCTTCTCATACTTTTGCCATTTTCTAGTGCCAAATAAAACCTGGGCACATTTTCTGTAATTATGTGAGGTACACTAATTATATTTTGATTGGAAAGGCGTTGGGTCATATAATAATTTTACGACTTTGGTCATTTTTTCTGTGTTGTTTCTTCCTATCCAGGAATAACAAACATCTTTCCATTTGATGATAATCTCTTTAATCTGCTAGTACAGAGCACTATACATTAAAATGTAAATTTTAAAAATTCCTTTATTATATTGATTCTTAATTATTTTATTTTTACCACCTTTCAAACCTTTATTCATTTATTATTTATTTATTTGGCACAGTTTCTGTCTAAACAGTTAGGACTCATAGGGATACTCCTATCTCACACTCCTCAGCACAGAAATTGCAAAAATGTACCACAACACAAGTGTGAAAGGCCAGAATAGTGCTCCTGGGGATCTGGCACAGGGCCAGTAGTCATTACCAGAGATTGAACCTGGGTACTTGCACTTACAAAGCAGGCACTTAAAACTTCCAAGCTAAGGGCCAGGCATGGTGGTGCATGCCTGTAATCCCAGAACTCGGGAGGCTGAGGCAGGAGGATTGGTGTGAGTTCCAGACCAGCCTGGGCTACAAAAGTGAGCTCAAGGCCAGTCTGAACTGCATAGCGAGACCCTGTCTCAAAACAAACAAACAAACAAACAAACAAACAAACAAACAAACTTGCCAAGCTATCTCGACAGCCCAACATTTCAATTTTTAATGTATTTTAGCAAGTGTTTTATGGTTTATGTTTATGGTTTTTGTCCCTGAAGATCTTGATGCTATCACAGGTTTTTCAGGAATATGGCTGTCTCTAGAATGGTGCAAATGCTAAGAATATTGGTGCTTCAATTGAGGGTGGATGATTGTGGGGTCACTTTACTGATTGATTTGGCACTGAATTAAACCTGGTAGTCTGGGAAAAGTGGCATAAAAACATAGATAAAGGCTTCTGTTGCTTTTTTATGTCTTCTGATCACCATGAAGTGCTCTCTCTGATCATTTTATTGCAAAGCCATCCTACCTTGAAGCCACACAGTTGTGGAATGAAGCTTCTAAAACTATGAAACAAATAAACTCTTTCTTCTTTAATTTTATATTTTGAGTGTTTTGTCTTAGCACCTGCAAAAGTATCTATTACGTCTCTTTTTTCTCAGTTTGTATTTGTAGAGAAATTCTATTAACTTTTGAATGTTGGCATTCTATCTAGCTTCAAAATTAAATTTGTTTATTAAATCTATAAGCCTTTGGTGGAGTTTTTTGGTGACTTTATGTAGATTACCATCCATCAATTATAATAGTTTAAATTGGTGTTATCCTATGTTTATACATTTATTTCTTTCTCTTGGTTAATAATGCTGGTTAATATTTCCAGAGCTAGATGAAAAATGAGTGATGCTATTGGAAGTGCTTGTTTTTTTTTCATTTTAGAGTGAAGGCTGCCAGTATTTGGCTGTTCACTATGGTGTTGTTGATGGCTAGTCATAGATGGCTCTTATTAAGTTCATATGAAGATCATGTAATGTTCTGTAGGGGATTTATCATGAATGGTATTGGGCTTTCTTAAATCCTTTGTGTCTACTGAGATAATCATGTGACTTTTATAAACCATTGAACAAAAATTCATATCATATTCATTCATTCTTTGGTTGGTTGGTATTTGGTTTTTTTCCAAGTATTACCTGTTATAAACTGTAATAGATGTATAAATAGATGTAATACACATGACTACACACATATCTGTGTGGTATAGTGTTTTTAATTGTTCTGGAAAAATACACAGAGAAGAAAGGTCTGGGTTTACTGTGACCTTTAAGGCTAGATTTTGGAGGTATCTCCATATTAACTAACATGGTGATTGGACCAGGTATATTCCCACCAACAGTGAAGAAGGGTTCCTTTGTCTCTACTGTCAAATCAACATTTATTTTTGGCTGACTTCTTGATAATAGTCATTCTGTCTGGGGTGATATGGAAACTCAGTGTTTTAGATGTATGTAGGGTGTTATGTCATCTAAAAATACTAATAATTTGACTTCTTCCATTTTTTTTAAATTTTTTTATTGTTTAAATTTAACAATGGCTATTTTACATATTTGCATCATCAGATCAGTTTAGATTAATACATATAGGTATATAAGATTGATCAAACAATTTAACATTAACCTCCCTAAATCCACATTACTTTTTCTTTTCTTTTCCCCTTTCTTTTCTTTGAAAGTTGACACATTGCATATTGTCCTCACAGTCATTCTACAGAGTACAGTGTGTGGGCATGACCCACATCCCTATTTATGTTGCTTAGGAAAAAGAAAAGGAAAAGAATATACTTCATTTTGGACTAAGAGGAACCAGACACATACACAGTCAAAGGTTTTGCAATTGCAGTGGGCCACCAGTGAAGCTTGTGATGTTGGAGGCTATTGAATCTAGGCCTCCTAAAGCATATCTCACCAGTCTAGATCTGCGTTTCATGCATTGTAATTAAGCATTTTTTTTTCTTGCTGGGTGGTCAAGGGCAAGTCGAAGCAAGACCTGTATAACTAAAAATTCTTTTTTTTTTTTCTAAACATTCTTTTTTTTTTTTTTTTTTTTTTTTCC
>PVJA010052953.1:0-12103 GCA_004027025.1 Myocastor coypus
TGAGAAGCCTTTTTGAATGGTGCCACAATAGTTTTTAATGTTAGAGCAATTTCACTGGCAGAGTTAATGTTTTGCATCCTCTTCTTCTGAATGCACTTGTCTAGCCACCTATTTGATGTGGAGGGCATAACATCAAGATGTATTTTGAAGATGGATTAGGATTTTCCTGTGTAGATAATTGTTTTCATTTATAGCATGATTTATTTGCTTCATAATGCTTTTTTTTTTTTTTTTAACTTTATTTATTTATGTTATTGCCAGCTCAAGCTGCTCTGGGGGTGAAACTGTTGCAGCCTGTGGTGCTGGGGATTGAACCACGGTCCCCGCGATTGCCTAAGCTTTCCTAAGCAGGCGCTTCAGACCTTTGAACCATTTTGCTGGCCTCTGCTTCATCATATTTCTGAAACACATTCCTTGTACTTTTCCAGTTGATTCTTATTTTTAAAAATTCTTGTCATTCTTTTGGTTAGACATGCTTCATTCTAAGCCAAGTATGGTGGCACAAGCCTGTAATCCCAGCACTTGGGGGGCTGAGGCAGGAGGATTAGTGCGAGTTCAAGATCAGCCTGGGCTACAAAAGTGAGCTCAAGACCAGCCTGAGCTATACAGCAAGACCCTATCTCAAAAAGACAAAAAAAAAAAAAAAAAAAACATGCTTTATTCTAGATCTTTAATTTTGTTCTTCCCTCATAGATGACTAGTGCAAGCCTGAAACACGACAGCTGTTGTTTGAATCATCTACTCTGGCTGGGGAAATAAGATAGCTCAGTGGCATAAGTGCCTCCCTCACAAGCACAAGGTTCCAAGTTTGATCTTCACTACTCCCTCAAAAAAAGACTGAATGATCTAGTCACCTCACAGTTAAAAGAGATAACAGTGAAATAAAGACATGAAATTATAGTTTAAACAAATATCACATTTCCAGATCATTACCATTGTAATGGAATAGTAATTAACAAGATTATTGATGGTTTTCTTTTGTTAGGTCTTTGTTGAGATAAGTATGGCTATTTTTAGAGTGTATGGTCTTTTTCAACATTTTACAGTGGATCAATAGCCAAGAATTGCAATAGATAACTAAATTGAGTTTTGGTTTCTTTCAGATTTCGGCCTATTAAAGGGCGGCAAGAAGAACTAAAGGAAGTAATTGAACGTTTTAAAAAAGATGAACACTTAGAGAAAGCCTTCAAATGTTTGACTTCAGGTGAATGGGCCCGGCACTATTTTCTCAACAAGAACAAAATGCAGGAGAAATTATTCAAGGAACATGTAAGTTTATTAAGATTTATACTGTTAACAGTTTGCATAAGATTGAATAACAGACTAAAGCCTAGATATTAGTGAACACTGAAACTTTTAAGTCCATTTTTGTATAATTTTGTATTATTTTTTATTTATTTATTTATTTATTTTTTGTCTTTTTGAGACAGGGTCTCACTATGCAGTTCAGGCTGACCTTGAGCTCACTTTTGTAACCCAGGCTGGTCTCGAACTCACACCGATCCTCCTGTCTCAGCCTCCCAAGTGCTGGGATTACAGGCGTGCGCCACCACGCCCGGCTTAATTTTGTATTATATATATATATATATATATATATATATATATATAACAAGGTCTATATGGTCTCACTACACAGATCAGACTTGTATGAGACTTGTAGTGATTCTTGTTTTTTTAGCCTCCCAAGTGCTGGGATTACAGGCATGCACTGCCACACCCAGTCTCAGTCTCTCTCAGTATACCTGGGCCAGCAGGGTGGGGGCAGGCCAGGGATGAACCTCCGAACTCTGTTACTATCTAAGCAGGTGCTTTAATCCACTGAGCTATCTGGCCAGTCTTTAAGTCCATTTTTCAAGACTAGTGAGCATGAAGATCCTAGAACATACAAGATTATTCAGGGCCAGTGAGATGGTTCAGTGGTCTAAAGCACCTGCTTAGGCAAGCTTAGGCAACCACAGGAACTGCAGTTCGATCCTGGTACCACATGTTGTGCCAGCCCCACCTGCAGGGCACGCTGAGCCGGCCATAATAGATAGATAGATAGATAGATAGATAGATAGATAGATAGATTTTTTTAAAAAGATTGTTCAGATGACTAAAAGAAAACTATCAGCTATATTATGGTAGCACACGCCTATAATCTCAACTCTTGGGAAGCTGAGGCAGGAGGATCACCACATGTTCAAGGCCAGCCTGGGTTACAAGAATAGCCTGAAGAAAAAAAAAAAAAAAAGAACAGTCTGAACTACATAGTGAAACCCTATCTAAAGAAAAAAAGAGAGAAGAAAGAAAGAAAAAAGATTTTTTAGAGAAACAAAAATAGAAAGTTACCAGCCATGGTAACACATGCCTGTAATCCCAGCACTCAGGAGGCTGAGGCAGGAGGATCACTGGGAGTTCGAGGACAGCCTTAACTGCATAGTGAGACCTTGTCTCAAAAGGAAAAAAAAAAAATTAATAAGAGTTTTAAAGAAACATAGACCAATCTTTGGTCTATGAAATATATCGGTACTAAATATCATAATATAATGATAACAAAATGTGTCATTAATAATCTTATGTTTCCTATGATATTGCTGGTGTTGATAGTGTTTTACAATACTGAGATATTCTAGCAAGATAAATAATTTATAGTCGTTTTTTTCTATTTTAGGTGTTTATTTACTTGCGAATGTTTGCAACTGACAGTGGATTTGAAATATTGCCCTGTAATAGATACTCATCAGAACAAAATGGAGCCAAAATAGTTGCTACAAAAGAGTGGTAATTATACTATTCTAAACCCATAAAGTAATCTAATTTAAAGATTAGTTAAGTTACTCTAAGGATGCAAAGAAACTGTAAAGATTAAAGCTAGTAAAGATTAAAGATTCAATCTAGTAAAGATTTACCCTGAAAAAGCCAGTATGGCACCATTGTTGTGGCCCAGTAGTTCAAATTAGAGTGGATTAGTTCCCATCTATGAGCCAGAGCGTTTTTAATTTTCTTGATATTGCTCCTACTTGGTGTTTAACCTCCTGTAGGATTGAGATTGCCAGGATTGATGACCTGGCTTCCAGAGTCAGTCTTTCGCTGTTCTTGAGGAGAGGGTAGGGGTGAAGTTGAGAGGTCATCTATGTGTAGAAACACCCTAAAACATAACCTGCTTAAAAAATATACTTGTGTCTCTTAAACCTACTAGAAAGAGTTAAAAGCTATAAAACATGACAGAATATGTAGCTGTGTCTCTCTTACAATGCCTACTCTATTATCTCTTCCAAGAAGAAACTTAAAGCCTTTCTCAAGTTCTTCTGTTTTGCTTGTTTTTTATACTAGGAATTAACCAAACCCAGGGCCTCATGCATGAGAAGCAAGCAAGCACCATACTAACCTACATCTGCATTCAGTTACCCTAGGCTGGCCTTGGTCTTGTATTCTTACTACCTTAGTCTGCTAAGTGGCTAGAATTGTAAGCATGTACCACCACACCAAACCAAATATGTGGGTTTGAGATGCATTCTAGAGGTGCACTATACAGTATAGTAGCTGCCTACTACACTGAGCCCTTGTAGTGTGACCAATCAATTAAATACTGTCTGCTATAGACACGAATTTTCAAATTGCATTGTTTCTCATTCATAGTTTTCATATTGATTACCTGCTGAAATAGTATTTTGGATATATTGGATTAAAGATACTATTAAAAGTAATTGGAAAAAAAAAAAGTAATTGGATCTGGCTTTGATGGCACATGCCTATAATTATAGCACTAGAAAGATTGATGCTGGTGGATCACCAAGAGTTTGAGGCCAGCCTGAACCACATAGTGAAAATAAATAAAAAATAAAATGTTTGTACTCTCTCAACATAGTTACTAGAAAACTTAGCATTTCAATTTGCCCAGGCACATGGGCAAATACTTACTGTCCCAGTCTCTCAGGAGGCTAATGCAAGAGGATCAAAAGTTTGAGCCCAGCCTGGGCAATTTATCAAGAAATTAATTGGAAGTAAAATTAATGGGCAGGACCTGGAAATACAGTCATAGAGCACTTGCCTAGCAGGGGTTCAGTTTTCATTTAAAAAAAAAAAAAAAAGATTGCAAGGTAGTATCACATTTCCAGTACACAGTGTACTTGAGCTGGTAACACCAAACAGTTCTGGATCCTCATGACCCTTAAATGCTGTTAATCCCTGTCTGATTCAGTTAGTGATCAGCAAGTTTAACGGCAGTACAGGAACTATTTTAGCACTTCCTATCTGTGAACAACAAGGCTAGTTGCCTCAGGGGATTCAGAGCCTTTGCTGCCTAGTCTTCTGTCCTGGAAGAGTTTTCATTCAGTTGTAGAAGTAGAATAGATAACAGGTGGCCATGGTACCAGGCTGTGGGGCTCCTAGGAAGAAAGCAAGATACCCAGGTGCGATCCAAGTATACACAGGTAGGGCTTCTGAATTTCTGTTATTGAGCAGGCTTATTTTATTGTTAAAAGAAGCCACACTTACAATTTCCAGTAGTTTTTAACACATCACATATTTTAAATAGGAAACGAAATGACAAAATAGAATTACTGGTGGGTTGTATTGCCGAACTTTCAGAAATTGAGGAGAACATGCTACTTAGACATGGAGAAAACGACTTCAGTGTCATGTATTCCACAAGGAAAAACTGTGCACAACTTTGGCTCGGCCCTGCTGCATTTATAAACCATGGTAAGCTACATTTCTAAGGTGACTGCACTGGTGTTGAGCAATCCTACCAACAGATAGGATAACCATATCTGAGTCAGTAAAATCTGTTTTTTTTTTTGTTTGTTTGTTTTTTTAAAGAAGATTTTGAAATAGAATTTTCCCTCCATAAATGTATTAGATATTCTTAAACTTAAAACGTTAAATTCTGTCAGAAGATCGTCTGAAAAGATTTTTCAGAGTTTGGTAGCTTTGTGTTTTAGGTCTTAATCAGCAATTAATTGTGTTTTTCTTTTGGGCATTTTTCAGATTGCAGACCTAACTGTAAGGTAAGCATTTAAAATTTTTTTTTTTTAACTATTTTGTTTTTGCCTCATCTGTCAGACTCTTTTTTGTTGTTGTTGTTGTTTAGAATTTTATTTAATTTTTTTTCTTGTTTCAGAACTTTTGTTTGTTTGTTTACTTATTTTTATGGCCGGCTCAGCCTGCCCTGAGGGCAGGGCTGGGGCAGCATGTGGTGCCAGGGATCGAACTGCGGTCCCTGAAGCCGCCCAAGCTTTCCTAAGCAGGCACTTTAGACCACTGAGCCATCCTGCCGGGCCCCATCTGTCAGACTCTTAATGAGTTACTTTTCTTTTAGTTTGTGTCAACTGGTCGAGATACAGCATGTGTGAAGGCCCTAAGAGATATTGAACCTGGAGAAGAAATTTCTTGTTATTATGGAGATGGATTTTTCGGGGAAAATAATGAGTTCTGCGAATGTTATACTTGTGAAAGGTAAGATATTAAGATTTTCAGTTTAAACATTCTTTTAACACCTGATGGGTGTGGATAATAACTAACATTAAAGGCAGAAATTTTAGTTGTTGTTCTGAAGCACTACACCCAGTGCAGTGTGTATAAACAAAATCAAATGGTGTGCAACTATTATAGAGACACTGACACTTTACCTTTATAAAATCTTAACATTACCAGCAGTTGTAAGTGGGTCAGAATAACAAAGTACTAAGAGAGAATGGGTAATAATTCATGTCTATGCATACATGTGAATGCCACAGTGGGGCTACCCTTGAAATGGCAAGTGAACTTTCTCTCTGATAGTCATGTAAAAACTTTTTCTCTGATAGTCATAAAGTTTTCTTGTATCTCATCAAACTATGTCTTCTGAAATTTGTATTTCCATATACAGATTCTGGACAGTTTCTAAGTCCCCTGTTGATAGTTGGCAGGGAGCCCCTTTGTTGCATATTTAGATTCTGGGTCCTGGACTAAAGATGTGGCTTGGTGGTAAAACACTTGCCTAGCGTGGATAAGACCCTAGGTTACTCCCTAGCGAGGAAGGAAGGAAGGATTAATTGGTTAGTTGGTTGGTTGGTTGCTTGATTCAAGGATTGATTCTGGGTCGTTCCAGAAATTTCCAAACTGCTTTCACAGAGTATCAGTTCATGCCACTCATTGGAGTGACTTTTGTGAACACATTGGAGGCAGCTTCATAAGCTAGTGCAAACCAGGGCTGCAGGACTGCTTCTTGGACAGTGGCAAGGTTATGCAGATGGCACAGGCCACAGAGCAAAAAAGCTTGTTTTAGTTGAGCCCAGTTTGTTATCTTTCATTGTGCTGGGGACTTGGACTCACTTTAGTGTCCTCATTTTTTGCTCATGCTCTCTTGCACACGCTCCCCCTCTCTCTCACTCTCTTACTCTCGCCGTCTCTCTGCATGTTTTACTGAGGATTGAACCCAGGTACCTCAGACCTCATACATGCTAGGCAAAGACTACTGCTCAGGTACATCACCAGCCTTTTTATTTTTATTTATTTATTTTTTTCATCCCAGCCTTTTTAAATTTGGGTACTGGATCTTATTAAGTTGTCCAGGCATGGGGCTGGGGGGTAGCTTCATGGCACAAGTGCCTACCTGGCAAGTGCAAGATTGTGAGTTTGAACCTCAGTCCCGACAAAAAAAAAAAAAATTGTCCAGGTAGAACTAAAACTTGCGCTTTGCCCAAGTAGACAATTCTCCCAAGTCGGTGGGCTTGCAGGTGTGTCCCACCATGCCTTCCTGTTGCTTTCATAGGCATGGGCACGTTAGCTGCTTAAAATAGGTAGCTTATGGGAGAGATGGGCAGATTCCCTAGGCATGATTTCTTTCCTTTCTATGTGGTTAGGGATCTCCAGCTGTAGCAAGAGAGAACAAGGGTATAATGTCACTCTCATAGGTTCTTTACCGCCTTTGAGCTCTTTGCTACCCAGGGATGGCAGAAAACTAATTCCCTTCTTGTGCTACCTAGGTTTTGCCAAAAGACTCAGGTTTTGCTTAGATCTATGACCAGCTGACAAAAAGGCTCTTCCATTTATTAAGTCTTAATTGTTGTTTAATAATGCCTAAAAAGGATTAAAGTGCATGCAAGCAGGTGCAGGGTATCTCCAGGCCTGCCATGCCAGCCCTGCCCTCGAGGCATGCTGAGATGGCAATTAAGACTGGATGTGGTGGTGAGCACCTGTAATCCCAGTTCTTGGGAGGCTGTAAACAGGCGGATCACTACAAGTCTGATCTACATTGAACACTCTGTAGACAGGTCCCTAAAGTACAAAAAAACCAAAATAATAATAATACCTCAAAGAGTTGGAGGTATAGCACAGTAGCATTGCACCTGCCTGGCAAGCACAAGATGCTGACTTTGATTCCAAGTACAAAAGAAATACAAAAAAAAAAACAAAAAAAAAAAACCCTAAATACTGTATTAAAACCATGTTGTAGAAAAAACAGTGAAAAAGTTAAGTGCCTATAATTTGGAGTCAGACAACCAGTGTCAAAATTCTATACCATTATAATTTGTTAGCTAGATGATGTCAGCAAGTTACATAACTACTCATGTCTTATATTCTCCATCTGCAAAATGGGGATAACATTTCATACGGTTGTCATAGGTATTAAGTTTGTTATTTCACATAAGGCTTGTCAAACAGCACATAATGAACACACAAATGTTATAAAATTTTGTGGTTTCTGATTATGTTCCTCTTATGATAAGAGTTTCATAAAGGCAGAGACTTTGACCTTTGTTATCCCTAGCATACAGAACAATAGTGGTTATATAGTAGATGCTTAATATATATTTGGTGAGTAAATAAGTTTTTAGAAACTGTCCTGAAAAAAACTAATGTACCTGGGATTTCAAACCAACATGGCAATTGCTTGTTTAGGCCTTGTCTAAATGAAATGGCATACCACAAAACAGTAGGTATGGCTATTGTCAGACTGTTTAAACAGCTTGAAAAGTTGGCTGCATATTTTTTTGAAATTTTCAGGAACACCAAATTGTTTTCATCTTTATGCACAGTACTACCAGGGTGGATAAGACTACTCAAAAGAGCTCATTCAATTATTCATCACATATTAACTAAAAAGCTTTGTGTAGGCCCAGTAGTGCAGTATAAACAAGGCCATTACAATGCCCACTGTCAAAACAGTGCAGTGAAAGAGCAAGAACACAAAAGTGATTGTTTTTTGAGACAGAGTCTTACTATGTAGTTCAGGGTGGTTTTGAACTCACTATATAGCATAGCTGGCTTCTAAATCGGAGTGATCTCCTGCCTCAGCCTGGAATTACAGATGTGTGCCACCACATCCAGCTACACACACAGTGTTATGAGACCCGAAAGGAGAAAAGAGCTAGCTCTCAAGAGAATTTGAGTGTGAATGAGATACTAAGACTAAGAGTAGAATGTCCAAGAGACATTAGAAACCTTTTCCTGGGTTATAACTATGCCAACATCTATTTCTAAGTAAGTGTTGCACATTTCACTCATAATTTGAAGAATGAAATCTAATGGTGATCTACAAAAATAAGACCTAAATAAAAAGAACCTATGATAGCAACCAGTTAGATCCTGATTATCACACACACCAGCCCTGGTCCCACCCCTAGGTGCACTGAGCCAGCCACCAAGAGCAGGTATGTTGGTGCAGGCCTATAAACCCAGTGCTGGGGAGGCTGAAAACAGGAAGATTACTATGGGTCTGAGCTGCCTGGAGAGACCTTGCACCAAATACATAAAAAATAAAAACATAACGTATGATTTTAGATGAAGAGACTGTTTTTTTGGCTGGCTCAGGCTGCCTTAATTGTTTTTCTGTTGTTGTTTTTGTTTTTGTTTTTTAATTTTAGGAAAGATCTACACAGTGTTCAGGGTCTCACTACTAAACCAGACTTGTAGTGATCTGCCTGTTTATAGCCTCCCAAGAGCTGGAATTACAGGCACGTGCCACCACACCCAGAAATTGCTGTCTCTTCACACCCAGGGACAAGGCTGGCACGGCAGACCAGAGATCAAACCCTTGGACCCTGTGCCTGCTTGCAGGCCCTTTAATCCACTGAGCTATTTGGCTGGCCTGATTTAGGGGTTTTATTTTTCAAATTAGTCAAAATTATTTTCACGTTAGTTGGGCATTGTGGGACACACCTGTAATCCCTCCGTGGGAGGCTGAAACAGGAGGATTGTATGTTTGAGCCCAGCTTGGGCAGTTTAGTGATTTAAGGAGACAAAAGATCTCAAAATGAGAATAAAGTGGGCTGAGGAGTAGCTTAGTTCAATCTCCACTGTTATTTTATTTTATTTTATTTTATTTTATTTTTTTTATTTATTTATTTGTCTTTTTGAGACAGGGTCTTGCTATGCAGTTGAAGCTGGCCTTGAGCTCACTTTTGTAGCCCAGGCTGGTCTCGAACTCGCACCAATCCTCCTGCCTCAGCCTCCTGAGTGCTGGGATTACAGGGGTGCACCACCACGCCCAGCTCCACTATTATTATTTTTTTTTAAGAATTTTTTGGGGCCGGGGAGATAGCTCAGTAGAATATGCACTTGCCTGGCAAGTGCAAGGGCCTGAGTTCAATCCCCGGTACCGAAAAAAAAAAAAAAAAAAAAGAATTTTTTTATTTTATTTATTTATTTTTTTCTTGTTTCAGAACCTTTATTTGTTTATTCATTTATTTTTATGGCCAGCTCAGCCCGTGCCCTGAGGGCAGGGCTGCACAGCATGTGGTGCCAGGGATCAAACCAAGGTCCCTGAAGCCGCCCAAGCTTTCCGAAGTAGGCACTTTAGACCACTGAGCCATCCCGCCGGGCCCCTCCACTATTATTTTAAAAATTATCAAATTACGTCTACTTTTAAGGACTATTAGGAGAGGGGAGATTTTAAAGACTGTTAGCTGGGGAGATAGCTCCGTGGCACAAATGTCTACCTGGCAAGTGCACAGTCTTGAGTTTGAACCTCAGTTCCACAAAAAAATAATAAAGACTGTTAGGAGAGACATTTCCTTAATAGTTTTATTAGAGGGGCTGGGGAAATAGCTCTGTGGCACAAATGCCTGCCTGCCTGGCAAGTGCAAGGTCTTGAGTTCGAACCTCGTTCCCACCAAAAAAAAATAAAATAAGACTGTTAGGAGAAACAGTTCCTTAATAGTTATTAAAATTTATTATGCTTTTAATATAAATTATAATTTTATTTTTATTTATTTATTTATTTATTTATTTATTTTGTCTTTTTGAGACAGGGTCTTACTATGCAGTTCAGGCTGGCCTTGAGCACACTTTTGAAGCCCAGGCTGGTCTCGAACTCGCACTGATCCTCCTGCCTCAGCCTCCCGAGTGCTGGGATTACAGGCGTGCGCCACCATGCCCAGCATAAATTATAATTTTATATATACAATTAATATAAAATATTCATAGTAAAAGTTAATATTGGCCCAGCAGTAAGGCAAATGTGTATGAGATCTTAATATATATTGGGAAACATTTTATTAATATAATTCGTTATGCTTATGGGGAGAAGAACTGGATACCCATGTAACATCTTAGACAAAATAAAGTCTTTTGGGATTAAAGATAGAAAATATATAATATAGAACTACTAGAAAAGAATTTAGGAGAACCTAAGTCTAGTGGTGGCATATTGAAGATCGTTAGGGCATAAGACAAGAAATGGTGAATGCTAACATGTTTGACTGAAGGCGAATGATTTACTGAAGGAAAATAAAAGTATGTATATGGCAAAGAATTAATAACCTAATAACAAAAAGCTATAAATTCAGAAGAGACAAAAGTAGAAGAAAGATAAAGAAGAGATAGACCAAAAAAATCCATTAGCAGGGCTGGCAAGGTTGTTCAGCAGTCTAAAGCACCTGCTTAGGAAAGCTCAGGCAACTGCAGAGACCATGTTTTGATCCCCGGCACCACCTGCTATGCCAACCCCTCCCCCAGCACAGGCTGAGCCAGCCATAATATTTTTAAAAATCCATTAGCAGTGAAATTAAGACAAAATTAACTACAGTACTTACTTTCATCAAACTGGAAAAAAAAAAATAAGCATAATTTGTTGCTGATGAGATTGTGGGAAAACGGGTGTTCCCAACCTTGCCAGTAAGGCCATAAATCGCTATAACCCTTAGGGAAAGTAGCCTGGTGGTATTTATTAAAAATAAGCATATACTTTTCATTGGCAGTTCCACATGGAAAAGAAAATCTTTCTTACAGAAATAAAGCACCTAGGGGCCAGCAAGATGGCTCAGTGGTCTAAATCACCTGCTTAGGAAACTGGAGCGACCAAAGTTCAATCCCCAGCACCACATGCTGTGCCAGCCCCACCCCTGCGGCAGGCTGAGCCAGCCATAATAAATAAAATTTTAAAAAAGAAAAAAGAAAAGAAATAAAGCACTTAAAGTAAGGATTTGGTTTTAAGAACAGCCTAATAACAGTATTTGTGCAAGAAAAGATTTTTAGGGAAGGACAGTCTACAGAGTGTTCAGGCTCTCACTGCTAGATCACTAGATCCAACTCCTAGTGATCCGTCTGTTTATAGCCTCCCAAGAGCTAGGATTACAGGCGTCTGCCAGCATGCCCAGTCTCAATTGCCATCTCAGTGTGCCCCGGGGGTGGCTGGCAGGCCCCACAGGGACAGCAGACTCCTCAGGCCAGGGGACCGAATCCCTGGCTCCTGTACCTGCTTCAGGTCCTTTCATCTGCTGAGCTATTTGGCTGGACCTAAGAAAAAAATTTAAAACACAGGTTTCAGTTATCAGTGAAGAGTGATTGACTAAATAATGACATGTTTATTTTGTGGAAATGTTAGCTTTCAGGGCCGGGAAGATAGCTCAGTAGAATAAGCTCTTGCCTGGCAAGTGCAAGATACTGAGTTAAATCCCTGGTACTACAAAAGAAAAGAAAAAAGAAAAGAAGGGAAGGGAAGAGAAGAGAAGAGAAGAGAAGAGAAGAGAAGAGAAGAGAAGAGAAGAGAAGAGAAGAGAAGAGAAAAGGAAGGATAGGTTAAGCTTTCAAAGCATATATCCAGCGCAGATTTATTTGTCCATGGTGTAATAAGAAAAATACTCATTGCATGAAATGTTTAATACTGTTATATTTTGGTTTTATTTGCTTGAAAAGA
>PVJA010052955.1:0-12178 GCA_004027025.1 Myocastor coypus
CCCTTCCCCTTCTCCTTCTCCTTCCTTCCTTCCTTCCTTCTTCTTTACAACAACACTAAATTTAAAAACTATCACAGCATAGTATACACATTTCTAATCCCCACTTCTGGGAGGCCACAGCAGGAGGATCCCCAAGAGTTTGAGGCATTGGAAACCTGGGCTGTCTAATGACTTCAAAGTAAGCCCTGATTGTATAGCAAGACCCTGTCTCAAAAACCAAAAACAAACAAAAGTAGATACTTTCTGTGCAGTTACAGTACAGTATTTAGGCCCTTGAATATGTCTTTCCAAAAAGACAAATTCAAGTAATTCTGAATTTAAATAAGTACATTTATAAAAAGTTTTAAGAGTAAACCAACTTAGGCAAACTATGATTTACCAAAAGCTTGAGAAGGAATTGAATACATCAAGATGTGATTTGTTTAGAACTGCTACATAAAAATCTGAGTTGTGGTGGTTTCTAATGGTTTTAACTTTATTATAAAAAGTTCTATTTTATTTTTAGTTGATTCAGAAACCTTATTTGTACGATTTCTAAGATTTGTTCAGCTCCATCTCCTGTAAAAAAGATGTGTCATGGCTATTTTTATTATCTGCAATGAAATCTTTTTAAGAGAAAATCTGGCTTTGACATTAAATCACAACCATTTTTTCATTATTCATGATCAAGTGCCAAGGAAAAGTCAGTTTATAAACTGGAAAGGTATATAAGCAGCTCAACTGAAGTGATTGTTATGTTTTTCTCTGTTGTTCTTTTGAGATTTCATTAAAGCATTTAAAGTACTTAAGATAATTTGATATTTCAGAAACATTTGTTCTTAGTATACATAACAAAAATTACATATTAACATGGAGTTTGTTGTTTAATGAGAATTTCTTAAAGGACTTTGCTGTATAATACATTTTACAAGGTTTCTTTTAGTATATACAGCCAACTTTGATATTACCTTAGGTGTTGTAAGTAGAAGTCACATATAGTTCCAGAAATATTAGTTTTAATGAGTAATGAAAATTTTGGAATGGATTCTAATTTATTCATGTAACCTCAGCCAAGATTTTTAAAATGTCTTTTGTTAAATGCTGTTATGATTTAAGATTTAGTTATCAGCTTTAATTTCATAGGAACATATTTAAGATATAACCAGTTTTAACCAAAGAGGAGTACAGAGAAACGAGTTAGCTGTTTTTTATTGGTGCAGGCTTGGGCTGGGGAATGGACTGACATTTAAAGTTCTGTTTGTATAATGCATTTATTTTATAAAAACAGACATATATAGAATGATTTAATTTTTTATCACTGAAGAAATCAACATAACCCACTTAGTCTAAGACATAGCATTTGGATAAATATTGAAAATAATGAAGTTCTTTCTTAAGACTCTTCAGTGATACTCATTTACAGCTGGTAAAAAGAAATGGATATAGGATGATTATATATTCTGATGCCATGTACTCTATTGAAACTAAGCTATCCATGCTATATTGGAGCTCAGTTATGCAAAGAAATGAATTTGCTGATTTTCCCATTTGCGAGACCAGCAAGGGCTATTATAGCCTTTCATGCGTTACATCAGTGTAGGTGTTATGCAGAATCATCAAGTGGTACTATTTATTTTTAAAGTGACACATAAAACTTTTTATAGTTATTAATACAAGCAAAGAAACTGACAGTGTTATTTATTTTTTATTGTCATCAACAGTTTTCTAGGAATTTCCATCAAAATATCAACTCAGCTGTAATTTTTAGTAAGAAATACAAGAATTATGAATAAGCTTTTGGTGCCAGGTATTAAGAATCAAATGAATAATTTTAATACCTTTTTACAATATTTTATTTCACTATAGCTCTGTTTAGATAGAGCTGCACATCTGTTTTGCTCAGTGGTTAATTTTATCAGTTCAGTTTCTTTATAGATTTTTGCCATAAATAGAAAGTATGTTAAACCCTACAGCCCCTTAAAATATTCTATTACCATTTATTTAAATGAACTATACATAATATGCATGCTTGCTTTTGTACAAATACCAAGACATGGTGATTGAAAGACAGCTAAGGAAAAATAAATAACAAAAGCATTCAGTTTTTATTTACAGTATATAGATGATTACTGTTTTCATTTTAGGAGAGTCTGATCAGCAGGAGCACCCCAGAGAAGAACATCTTTAGTGATAGAATTTACATACCGTTAGCTCACAGTACTTGATTAGCAGCAAGGCTCTGTGGTACAGAGCTAGCTGAGCACGTTATTTGGGATGCCTTTGATGCTGTGGTTTTCCGAAGCTTGCTGGCTGCGTGCTTGTTGTCTTTGTTTGTGAGACAGGTAATTACTTGATAAAATGAAGTGCATCGCTGTGAACAATTGACCCTTTAGAACAATCCAGGCTGGTCAGCAGTCTAAACCCACACTTTAAAGCCATCATTATAGCCTCAAACTTAAGAGTTTCCAAGGTACAGACAAAGGTGTTGTCTTCCTTCAGTACAAGTCGAGTGCCATTTTCAGACTTTATGAAGTATTTAAATTGAATGATATTTGATGATATTGAAAACTCCTCTGGAAATCCATCCAGCCTGCTTTTGGATACCAGAACAATTCGAGATTTTATTTTTGAAATAAAATCTGGAGCGTTACAGAAGATTCTCAGTCCTTGAGAACGATCATGGTTATCTGTTATTTCCAAGAAAGTAGTCTCTCTGGGTGCTAGCTGTTCTTTCTCCCACCTGGATTTCACTTCTTCTGCCAGTCCCTTCAGCTGAAAGAATTCCGCTTCTTGTGCAAGAAGTTGATTTTCTCGAAACCCTTCGGGCAGTAGAAGTTCTCCATTTCGTAGGAAGTTTAGGACATGCCTGAAGAGGAGCCCATCCCTGTCTATAAAGTAATGTCCATCAGCATCAAATGGGCACAGAATTTTCCCATTTACAATACCTTCAAGGAAAGTATCTGGGTACTTGGTCAGTGTTTGTTTTTGCGTAATATATAAGTATCCACCAACGTTAAGGGTCATCAGTGTGGATTTGCAGTTCTTTCCTTGTTCAGTGTCTTCCAGGCTGTTGTGTTTCCCTTCGTACTCCTTTTCTTTTTCTCTTCTGATTATTTTACGCTCCATTTTTGAAGCTGTTATTTCAGTTTGTTCTTCTTGGCTTTGAGATTTTTTAAAAAGAAACACTACTGCACACACAGACGCCTTTATTCAGTCCCAGTCTGGCAGTGGAATGGAAATGCTAGCAGCGTCGCCTGCGCTGTCAGCTCAGCTTTGCAGTAGGTGGCGTTATCAGCTATGTGTGCAGGAGCTTTCTGGAGTAAGACAGAAAGGAGAATTTGCATTTAACTGTATCGGGGAAGGGATTTGTTTTCAACTGTGTTTTAATGTATACTCTTTCAAATAGTAAGAGTTACCCAGAATAAACTGAATTTTCTCTCACCAGTCAAGCAGTCATACATACTTAATTCTGCAGCCAAATGCTAATTTTTATCCACTTTTAAATATCTTTATTTCTTAGATTTAACATTAAATAATACCATCTTTTGGAGAACACTGTGTATTACACTAATATCCTTTTTAAAATAAATAAGTAGAAAGCTAAGGTGAAAGGAACGAAACATAAGGCATCTTTACTTCTTAAAAAGTCATACATTTTACTGTTATAGTCATTTTTGAAATAAGAAAGAGCACTTAAACCTGTAACTTGTGATATTGCACTCTAATTGGGTTTGCATATGATTCTGATGTGGGCTGTTCATTAAGTGAAAGAAAATTACTTTTTACCCTAAAGGTAGGAAAATCCAATAGACTTTTGTAATAATCATTTACTTTTTTGTTGTTGTCGAAAACCTTGTGAGCTTATTTGACCTAAAATTTGTTTCAGTGCTGCTCAAAGACTTGAAGCACAATAGAAAATATTATACTATGTCCATGTGTGTGTATATGTGTTGGCTTAAGATTCAAAATGCCTACTATAAGTATTATCATGAAAAGTTAGTTTTGTTTGTTGTCTGTGCCACAGAGAAAGGTCAGTGTGTGATATCTCCCCAGCCCCTCATCCTCCCCTTCTCCTTTAACTTGCTTTCAAAAACCTTTTTTAGGGTTCTGAACTTTCATGTCTGGTATTTAAATGTCCAGCAGTACATCAGAAATGTGAACATTGTACCCAATATACTATTGTTTAACCTGTCACTAAGCTACTCTGAAGAGAGAGTTTTCTTAGACTTTAGATAATGTGATTTATATTAAATTTATATTATATTAAATCAAATTATATAATTTGATTTATATTATATTAAATCAAATTATATAATTTGATTTATATTAAAGTTATTTTATAATTATTTAACTATGCATTGATAATTATTAGAACAAATTCTTCTAAAAAACCTATTTTTTATTTTCTGTAAAGTGCTAAGATTTTATTTAAACATTATGTCCTTAATTATAGGGGGCACTGAATTTAACATTTGTCATTGAGATACCAAAACCTAATTTAAGCTGGACTTAAAAACTAAGGCAAAATATTTTTAGAACTAAGCTTTTGCTTAGAAACAATGAAGTTGTGCAAGCCTGCAGTCCTAACACTCAGAAAGCTGAGGTAGGAGGATTCTTGCAAATTCAAGACCAGTCTGAGCTACAAAATATGTCAAAGCCAGTCTAAATTGCATAGTAAGACCCTATCTCAAAATGACGAAAAAAGGTAGAAAAGAAAGAAGGTTGGAGTGAAGGAATGAAATTAAGCTTCCTCATTTTTACCAAAGATAAAATTGAATTCCAGAGAATTTTTACTGTTTTACCTATGATTGTAGTTTTTAATGGCAAAGCCACCACTTGGACTAATAGTTCCTTACAGACATGCAGCATTTAAAAGAATTTGCTCTTATATTCCAGCAGTCTCATATGTGTTTTCTTTAAGAATCAAGTCTTTTCTATGCCTATCACTTTTTTAGTGACACCAAATAGATTGGGGGGGCCTTTGGAAATATACTCATGGAATTTTTATGTCACCGAATAGTACCATGTAATAGCAAAATTATAGAGTCCTCTTATAAACTTTATGGCATAATAGAATCAGTACAGCATGACTATAGGGTAGTGATAGAGTCTGCTAGAATTTTGTCTTATATTTAAATAAAGGGTTTTATAGTTCGATACTATGTAACTCTGGGTCTGCTTCCTTACACCCTGTTTGGCCAGTATGTAGGTGCTTCTGAAGAAGCCTTGTTTCATGGGGATGGCAAAGGAGTAGGAGGTAAGGCCATACTGTTGCTAGTGATGCTGCCCACCTCTTCAGAAATCCACGCTTTAGAGCTGCTTCACACTTGCCAGCTCACTTCTGGTTTCTGCTGCCAGATTTTCAAAACCACTCATGAGTGGTTTTGCAGGCTTGCCTTCATCAGCACCAAACCGCCCATCACATAACTCTCACCTGTGAACACTTTCTCGCTTCAGACTTCACTGTGGTGTCTTTGGCTTCTGCAACTCTGCCATGGAGGATTTGTTCGCTATCTTTTGTTTGCCGCCCGTGTCTTGGCAACAGTAGTATAACCGAAGCCTTGTCTTAATGCCTTACTACAAGCTGATAGGAAGCCCTAGGACTTTGCTTTTATATCTTCTTTGCTTCAGAGAATGCAAAACAGCACCCAGTAGACCCAGTCTTATCCACATTACCTTTTTTAAAAGCAAAATTAATACATTTCACACAAAGTGTAAGAGTCTGTTGATCATTGCTGCCTGTTGCAGTACACATTCCTCCTTAAGAGAAATGTAGATTGATTTTTTTTTTTTGTTTTAGTCTATTCTAAACTCATATGCGTATGGAATATGGAGCATGTGTCCAGGATAGTATCAGTCACATTCACATGGCCCTAAAACTGTAAAATGCTGGTTTTATACTCATCCTGAGGGAAAAATTCGTGATTTGTATAATTCTACTTCTCTGCCTTAGCATAATTATAAACTAGAATTAATTCAGTGGCTTCAGTAGGACTTAAATCATACGCCAAAAATTAGGTTACCTAATACTTGGCTCACCACTAGACTTGAGGATTTCATCTGCCTTTTTCTTTTTGAGCTAAAAAGATCCAAAACTTAGGAGATAAAGGCCCTGTTTTCTCCCCCCCGCCCCCTTATTTTTTCATAACATGAATCTATGGCTGGCAAGATGGTTCAGCGGTGTAAAGCACCTGCTTAAGAAGCTTAGACAACCGCAGGGACCGCGGTTCAATCCCTGGCACCACATGCTGCGTGACCACCAGGGCAGGCTGGGCCTGCCATAAAAAGGGGGGGAAAAAAAAAGAATCCAAAAGATAGACCAATTGTATCTTTTTTTAAGAGAAAAAAATTCAAGATGAAATAATAGGTATTACCCAGAATACAATATACCAGCATTTAATTGTCCAAACATTAGCACACATTTTTCAATGTTACAGGAAAAATCTATAAATATAGATATATATTGCTTTTCTCTTCCTTTTCTCTATTCGCCTATCCTTGTTTATTTTTCTTTTAGAAGTTTCTTCCCATTTTATAATAGCTGTTGTGCATTTTGGATCTTATTTACTCTTTCAGCTTATATTATAGACAATATTAATATAGTATAATTGTGTGTGTGTGTGTGTGTGTCTGAGTGTCTGATTTGTTTCACTTATAAGTATGATCTCGAGTTGCATCTATTTACCTATAAAAGTCTCCAGTGTATCCTTTGTAGCTGAGTAATATTCCACTGTATTAAAAGACCACTTTTATACATTCCTCAGTTGACAGGCATTTGAGTTCTTTCCAACATCTAGCTATTACAGATTATCCTGCTATAAACATGGGTGCACATGTATCACTGGATCACCTGCATTATAGATATCTTTAATCACATACACAAAAGAGCCCATTAACCAATTTTGTAAATTTAAACAGGTCCTTGTTTGAGTTAATTAGACCCAATGGTTAACCAAATTCTGACAAAATCTACCATGAAATAATGCTAATCTAGCCAGGCGTGGTGGCTCACGCCTGTAATCCCAGCACTCGGGAGGCTGAGGCAGGAGGATTGGTGAGAGTTTGAGACCAGCTTGGGCTACAAAAGTGAGCTCAAGGCCAGCCTCAACTGCATAGCGAGACCCTGTCTCAAAAAGACAATAAATAAATAAATAAATAAATAAATAAATAAATAAATAAATAAATGATTTAAAAAAAAAAAAAAGCTGGGCGTGGTGGCGCTCGCCTGTAATCCCAGCATTCGGGAGGCTGAGGCAGGAGGATCGATGCGAGTTCGAGACCAGCCTGGGCTACAAAAGCGAGCTCAAGGCCAGCCTGAACTGCATAGCAAGACCCTGTCTCAAAAAGACAAAAAGAAAGAAAGAATGCTAATCTGCCATCCACATTGTGTAAAATGTATTCCAGGATAATGGAAGGAATTCTCAATTTTACTGCCAGCTCCTAATGGGAAATGAGGTTCTTGTAATCACAATGATTGCCAGAGATATTTCCGTGTAGTAAATGGAACCTGTTAATGGTTGATACATTGAGTCAATTTGAAGTGTAGAAGCTTAATTTAATAACTCAGGAGTTCTACATCCTGGGTTATAAGGGCATGCTCTTACCACTGTAGGATATTGTTCATTGCATCAACTTGAGAAGTTTAGAAATTTAATTAAGTGATTCAGCAGGGTGCCAGGGTTCTTATTTTGTTAACAGCCTCATCTCGTGGAAGAGGAAGGCAGGGAGGTGTTAGCATGGACGGATATCCAGCATACAGTATAAGGGAGGAAGAGAGGCTTGCTTCCCCTGTTATTGCTTTTGTTTCAACTGTCTTCCACTGCCTTGAACTATGCCACCCTGCATTGGAGCCAGCTGATTAGAGACTGAAACCTCTACAAACTGTGACCTAAATAAACCTTTCCTTTCTTAGTTTTGAATTTTTTTAATTTTTTAAAAATTTTTTTATTTATTTATTTTTTTTCTTGTTTCAGAACCTTTGTTTGTTTATTCACTCATTTTTATGGCCAGCTCAGCCCACCCTGAGGGCAGGGCTGGTGCAGCATGTGGTGCGGGGGATCGAACCGCGGTCCCTGAAGCCGCCCAAGCTTTCCCAAGCAGGCGCTTTAGACCACTGAGCCATCCCGCCGGGCCCAGTTTTGAATTTTTTAGAACATTCATTCATTCATTCATTCATTTGGTACAGGGTCTCGCTACACAGTTCAGATCATAGTGATCCTCCTGTCTCAGCCTCCCCATTGCTGGGATTACAGGCATGCATCATTACACTCATTTCAGTGGCGAGCACAGTGGCATGGCACCTGGTACCCAGCATCACACCTCATTCCTTGTGCTTGCCAGGCAAGCACTTAGACTGCTGAGCTGTCTCTCTAGCCCTCCTTCTTTAATGTTGAGGGCCAAGTATTTTTTTCTCAGCAAGGAGAAAAAAAGTAACCAAGACAGAAACTTATCAGTAAGGTTGGGAAATATAAAAGAGAAACTCAGCTTGTGAAAACATATAGGAAGGTCAAAGCACACATCCACGAAGTAAAAATTGACCGCTGCTGCTTGCATCTATATGCACACTTGCATAAACACATGAACATATTTTTGTAGTTAGGGATCAAAACTAAAACCTAATGTATGTTAGGGAAGCATTTTCACAATAAGCTGGATATTTTCACCCCTGCCATAGCTTTTTGTTTTCACCTCTGTGCTTATTCTGCATGTCTTTTGAAGAGATTAGTTCGTATTGTTTTAGACAGTAAAGCAACTATAACTAGAGCAGCAGCTGTCAATTTTTACTTTATGGCTGTGTTCTTTGGCCTTTTTATATGTTTTCACAACTGAGTTTCCCTTTTATACACATGGCTTTCTTTTTGTAGCCTTTTACTAATAGCACTGGATATGAGAAATATTCATCGTCATATTTCTATGAATATTTTATGTTAGGCCTTTATGTGTTAAAAATAAAATGAACTGAAGTATTAAAGTATTCATATTTTAAGAATCAAGGATTTTTTCTTTTGTAGTTTTACTTGAATGTCAAAGCTTTATTTTCATTTTGAAATGTAAAATCCATCTGCATTAAATGTCTTCTGGGACTGGAATCATAGTAACACATGTACCTTATGTAACTGACCACAGCATCTCACAAACTAGGTACAGTGGTTGAACTTTTCCTAAGACTCACTGGACTTTATCTCTGGCCAAAAGATCACATAAATTCCAGTGCAGTAGAATGATAAATAGACTTGTAAATGTTTTGCAGTGTTGAAGTGAATCTTCAAAACATAGGGAACTTGGGAAATTTTTTAGTCTCACTTCAGTGTAGAAAAGAAAAAAGCGCTGTGTAAACAGAGCACAAATAAAACTGACAGACTAGCTGAGTTTGGGTAAATTCCATTACATGTTTAGTTGCCTCTTACTACAGAGGTAATCTTGACAACAATTTATAAATCATATTAATTTATACTGTACTTGAGAAAATGAATGTTTCAGGGAAATTTATATCTTTGTAATTTTGTAAGCAGTAGTTATGCTTTTTTTTTTTTTTTAAAGAAGCTTTTTTTTGAAGTATGGCTTTTGGGTAATTATTTACCTTAGAATCTTATTGTAACTAAATGAGTGAAACATTTCTGTAGCTATCAAATCAATACTGAGGATATAACACTGTATAGAACTCATTTTTGTAGTACTGCAAAATGGAGTTTTACTATGACCTTGGAAAAGTGTTATTTTATGTTAATAATCAGTAACTACAGTTTCTGAGTGAATGACATGACAGGAGACAGATGTAAAAATATTATAGTAATGAAATCAATGACCAGAGAGGATCTCTGCTCCCAAATGCTGCCCCTCCCTACTGTTTTCTCCTGTTGCACTCATCACTTTCGATCCTTTGTCTTCATTGATGAGATAGTATAGAAAAGGACCCAGGGTAGTGACTCATAGTAGCACATGTGATTTCTTACAGAACAGAGTAATTGTAGGCATAAAAAAATCTCATCAACATTTTTGCACATTTTTAACATTTCTGTAATTGAGGTATGGCTTAAAATCATTGTACTTTTTTTTTTTTTTTTAATGCATACAGGACAGGATAGAGGGTCTACAGGGTCTCACTAAGTAGATCTGACTCCTAGTCATCTGTTTTCAGCCTCCCACAGTGCTGGGATTACAGGTTCATGCCACCATGCCCAGTCTCAATCATCATGGGGCAGGGATGGCACAGAACCCCAGGTATCGAACCCCAGCAACTGCTCTCTGTTTACTTATTTTTTTTTTTTTATGTATTTGGTACAGGGTCACACTATGCAGCTTGGACACAGTAATGCTCCTGTTTTCAGCCTCCCCAGCTCTGGAATTACAGGCATGCACTACCATTCCTGGTCTCAGTGCAGCACAGCATGTTGTACCAGGAATCAAACCCCAGTCCCCTGTGTTTGCCTAAGCAGGCACTTAGTCCACTGAGCTATTTTGCCAACCATCAGTATTTTGTGTTTTATAAGGTACATTAAATGATGACAAATACTGCAGTCAACTGTATTTTTGAGCAGCTCTGACAATTATTTCCTTCATATTTCAAGAAAATCACACAGGGAGACAAGGTAGAGGGCAGAGTAAGAAGACAGATATTAGAGAGCAGAGCTGGCAGAGAGGTAAATATAAAAACTGGGATGCTGTCTCTTCCTTGCATAGTACAGCTGAATTAGGTTCTTTGGGGGTGGGCACAGTATTTATTTTTTTAATGCCCCCCTCAGATGATTTTAATGATCAGCCAGAGATGATGAACTACAATGTTGTCAAAATTGATGAACTCAGGAAGTCTTATCTGAGAGGAGTTCTGTTTGGCCAAAGCATAGCTCTGTCATGTCTGTTCTCTAAAACACTTAATATTTTCAGAAGGACTTTTCTATTCACTCACTTTTGCTATTTTTCTTAATTTTTTTTCTTCATTTTAAGTGTCACTGCTAAACCTAGGTAGCGTCAGACTACAGGCTGTGCGTCCATAATCTGAAAAACCTGAAATTTGTTTTGTTTTGTTTTCCTCCAGTGTTGGAAATTACACTCAGGACCTCACATATACTGAGCAAGTGCTGAACTATACGCCTAGCCCTCCAAAATCATTTTTTTGAAAGTTTTAGATTTTGAATTTCTGGGTTAGGAGTGTCAACCAGTAAAGCCATGACAGTGGTCCAAAATGTGAGGGGGGAAAAAATCAGCAACAGTGAACATACTAGTTGCAACCACTTTGAATACTGGAAAAATCAACCTGTGTTATAACAAAATGGTTTTTCTGCCCACTTTCTTTCATTATTATATACAATTTAGCATTACTATATTTTTATAACTGAAGCTATTTGGGAGTTTTAATCAGCATCTTATTTCTGAAAGCACCTTTGAAAGTGGAAACTGTCTCTATACAGCATCATGTTTATATCTGTATTTGGTATTTGTGTATTGACTTAATTATGTGGTGTAACAAGCAAAAGAAGACTGTAATCTAAAGTATTGGTTTGATGACAACTCATGAACTTTGCTTTGTAAATACTGAAACATTCATGTGGGTTTTCTGTTTTAAGTGCTCATTCACTAGATTATTACTTTTTTTTTGATGGGAAGTTAGTTTTTGTAAGCTGATGGAGCAATCCAAACTCCTTCAAACGTTTCAAGCATTCAGTTTTGCCAACCAGTTTCCTGTCTGCTCTTTGCCACTCATTCTTGTCATCCACAGATAACTCTTTAGGTAGCATTGCATCTTTTTTTTTTTTTTGCATCATTTTTTGTTCAGGAGTATAACCACAATTCCTTTCTTCCCATTCATAGGGAGCAGTTAAAGAATACTATAGATGAGGAGGTTGACTCTTTTATATCCTGAGACCAGTTCTCAAGCTTTTTTATTTTAAATTGGGAATTCTCAACACATTAGATATGTTTTATAACTTGAATGCTATAATAAGAAAATATGGCAGCCGGGCGTGGTGGCTCACGCCTGTAATCCCAGCACTTGGGAGGCTAAGGCAGGAGGATCGCTGCGAGTTCGAGACCAGCCTGGGCTACAAAAGTGAGCTCAAAGCCAGCCTGAACTGCACAGTGAGACCCTGTCTCAAAAAGCAAAAAAAAAAAAAAAAAAAAAAAAAAAAAAAAAAAAAAAAAAAAAAAAAAAAAAAAAAAAAAAAAAAAAAAAAAAAAAAAAAAAAAAAAAAAAAAAAAAAAA
>PVJA010052956.1:0-12183 GCA_004027025.1 Myocastor coypus
GAAAGGAAAGGAAAGGAAAGGAAAGGAAAGGAAAGGAAAGGAAAGGAAAGGAAAGGAAAGGAAAGGAAAGGAAAGGAAGGAAAGGAAAGAAAGCTTGCTTTAGTTTGAGTAAATCGCTTTTGAGCAGGGTTCCTATTGGATGTCTCAAATTCAAGAGTGCCCCTGAATCCTGAAGTCTAGCTGGCTGTGTATGGAACATTTTTTTTGTCTGCAATGCAGAATAATCTCCTGTTAGTTGGGAGTTGGGACTTCTTATAGGCCTTATGGATAAAGTTTGCTTTCAACCTGAAAAGTTCTACTAATGTGCCCTGGCAGGAGGGAGATATGCTAAATAAAGGGATCACATTCTGCAATGTGGTATTTTGCCAGTTTTATCAGAGTTTTGTAAGTATTTCCCCGAGGAACATGGACGTTGTAGGAAGGATGGGTCAGCAACTTGGTCTACCCTGAGGATTGGGGGTGCATAGCACATGCTGCAGACAGATCTGACTTGTGGCTGGGGATCCCAGACACCCCTCTTTCCAACACACCTGCTCCTGCACATGGAGGTTCAGTCTGTCCCCACCAGGCTGGGAGCAGCTACGGGGAACCTATAGTTCCATTGCTTTCCCTTCTTCAGCTTCAGTGAGGAGAAAGTGGAAGAAGAGACAAAGGGAAAAGTTGGAAGAAAAGATGGAGGAAGAGAAATTCATAGAAGTGCCACATCTTCATCACTTTCCATGAAAGACCCAACAGCCACCACTTAAAAGAGGATCATGGTTTAGTGCGTTCCTCCATGGCGATCTTTGCTACAAAGCAGGAGCAGCGTGGTGGGAAGGCCAGAGCAGGGGCAGTTGCTCAGCCTGCTACAGCCAGGAAGCAGAGAGAGAGAGAGAGAGAGAGAGAAGGGAGAAACCAAAGACGAGAACCTTCTAGGTCGCTCTCCCAGAGGCTCACCCCCAGGCAGGTCACCCCTTTGTGCAGCAAGTCAGTGGTAGCAACTCCACAATCCTATCACCTTCCAAACGTTTCTGGGGTGTGCAATTTCAGATCTGAACCTTGACATACTAGCAGCACTAGTGATGGGAATTAGTGGGCACTGCCACCAAAGCACTAGAGTTTACCTACATGGCATCTAATCTTCCCCGCCACCTTAGGAAATGTGCAACGGCTTTAAGCCATTCTAAGGAAAAAGAAACCAACGTGTAATGCTATTGTGTAGTGCCTAAGTTTGCAGAGTGCTTGACTTCACAGGAAGAATTCTGTACCATTTCTTAAGTGATGGTTGGCTGACTTTTGCAGTGAACTTGCTTCTAGCTGTGGTTTCTCTAGGGTCTGTCAGGCATTAAAGCTTGGAATTATTGAGTGAGTGCACTACTGAGAAAATGGTTTATTTCCAGGAATCAACGTCCTTCATAAGCTACATTTGTAAGAAGGCTATTTTATTGAATGATTTGAAATTTCATGTTGTCACAGTATAACAACAATACTTAGATGATATATTTTAATTGCTCAAAGTAAAAAACATTCTAATATTATGAATTAAGTTGTTTACCCTTCTGTATTTTCCTAGCCACAAAATAGGTGTAAACATTTGCACATTTGGGTGGGGATTGTGTTATATGGATCGTGCTTGTTGCCAATTCTTTTTTTTTTTTTTTGCAGTACCAGGGATTGAACTAAGCACCTTGCACTTGCCAGGCAGGTGCTTATTCTACTGAGCTATCTCCTTGGCCCTCTGTTGCTGATTCCTTCTATAGTCCTGGGTAGATGGCTTCAGGTAGTGCTGAGTCTGAACTGTTTATCCTGCACTGCAAGCCTACCAGGTGATCCAGCGTTCCACTAGGAAACTACTAGTCTGCTGCTATCACCCTTTTGACCAGATGTCCTTCCTGGTTTTGTAATTATTAGTGCTGTATTCAAAGAAAACAATGCAAAGCACCCAGATTCAAGACATTGGCCTATATGTTCATGGCACTGGGATACAGAAAGGATTAAAAAGAGCACTAAAGAGGCAAACGATGGAGGACCAGAACGAGGGGGCATGGAGTGGCCAGGAAGAGTCATGGATTGCTGAAGATATATGAGATGGTACATAAACGCAGTGGGTTTGCATTCATGGGCTCAAAGCTCACTTGGTGGTCAGTCTCTTCCACTGAGACTGAGGCTAGCAAAGAAACTTACTATCAGGCTTTGCCGTGGGGGTCAATGCAACAAAATACATGGGTGCTCTATAAATCAGTAAGCCTGGTACAATAATCTAAGATCTTGGGAGCTGTCCAAAGCCAAGATGGTCATGAGCTCAGTTGGAACTCAAATGGAATGGACATGCAATTCATTGTTATTCCAACACCAGTCTACCAGAAACTTGGCTATCTTTTCCCACGTTGAGAACTGGCTAGTAAAGTCCAAAAAGAACCTGCAGTGAGCATGTGATTCAGCCTATTCTCTTTGTAAGGACGATATTGTCTCCACTCCACCTAGGTATATCAGAAAGTGAAGGGCTATTAAGGCTTCAAAACTTGGCAAACAGAGAGGCAGTCTGGACCCAAGAGCATCTGTCCTCTGATGTCTGTGGCTGGGTGTGGACACATAGATTTACCAGAACATCCTCCACATAAACTTTTAAGGTAACCAAGCTCTGGAAAATATGCAAATGTGCAGCGCTTCTTGGCCATGCTTGTTTATTCTACCTGTATCTGCTGTCCCTATTGGCTGCTCGGGAATCTTCAGCATAGTGTACAGCTTGCAGTTCCCTGAAAATCTCAGGTCTTTGGTTTGTTTTCTACACTTTTCTCCTTGAAGGAGATCAACTACTTCATCTTGGGCATTTCTTCTTTATGCACTGAACTTTTCCAGTGCATCATTTATCATATAAATAAATAGACACAGAAAAATTTAAAGAAAACACACGCTTTGTCTACATACAGTGAAGCAAAAAGTCATCATTTAAAAAGTACTACTGCTGGGGCCAGGGAGATAGCTCAGCAGAATAAGTGCTTGCCTGGCAAGCACAAGGTCCTGAGTTCAATCCCTGGTACCACCAAAAAAAAAAAAAAAAAAAAAAAAAAAAAAAAAAAAAAAAAAAAGTATAAAAAAAAAAGTACTACTGCTACTTGAGATGGCTCAGTTAGATGGCAATTCATATGACATCCAGCTCAGAAGATGAAAACACATCAAAATTGTGGTTGGAGGTAAATCTGAAGCTGGTCGCGAGATGGAGACAAAATTGCCAAGTCTGTGAGCCTTGCAGAGGTAAATAGAAGCTTCAGGCTATATGTAGTTAGCACTACCCTACCTGGTCTGGTGGGCCCAGCAGGTGCTGGATGCAGAGGTGGGTGGGCAGAACATCTGCACCCATCCTTTCCCAAGGATGCCTTTGTTCTTTCCATGCCCCTTGCTGTGTGACTCCTGTCCCTACTGGACTATATTTGTCATCCTATAGGCTCACTGTAGTCTGGCCCACACTATGCCCACATTATGGCTTTGCTGTATAAAATGCACCTAGTAATGATCCTTGGTGGGTATCCACTTAGGACCTCCTGGAAGGCCAGGAGCTGTTCTCTTTATTTTAAATGAAACTCTCCAAACCTCCTCCCTTGGATATTGACTTGATTCCTCCACTATTCGAGAACAGGAGCTCAGCAAATGTAGTATCTAACAGATCGGGAGGTGTTTTCATTTTCCCAGAATACTGCTAGAAATCACCTTGTAAATGAGAAGCTCTTTACTGACTATGAGCTGTTTGAAAAAAATAAAACTGACAATGTGAAAGGAAATCACCGTTATGGGAGGATATAAGGAGGGCAGTTCAAACCAAAGGCTTAGTCAGTTCTAGAAAATATGATGATATGAATGGCATAGAGTGAGAAATCATACAGTTTCAGAATAAATGAACTCCCCTATCCCCTGTCTGCCCAGAACAGATTCTACAGATGCAGAAGCATACACACGCAGGTGTGCACACGGACATGCATGTGTGCACGTACACACACACACACACACACACACACACACACACACACACACACAGATGCGACTTCCAGGAGCCCTAAGTAATGGGCTACCATGAAATAAATTAATTCATCTCTCTGGACTCTAGGCCTTTCATCTAAAGTGGGGGCAATAATTTGAAGTATTCTATAAAAACCAAAGAGGAAGATGTGGGTGGTCTGAAAAGCACTGAAAAGATGTAATTGAAATACAGCTATGACTAAAGGTAGAAAAGATATTTAAAGCAATGGAGCCATCTGACATGGAGCAAATGTAGTCCATATGGCCTGCAGCAAGTCACAGGCCTGGCTAATTACTGCCTGAAAGGCATCTCCACATCTTAACTATGGGCAATGCATGGGACCATCATCAACCCAGCTGCATGAGTCCCCAGAGGCTGCAGTTATGACAGTGGGCATACCCTTCCCTGACTTTTTCAGCATTCTTTACACAAATGTGGCTAGCAATGCACTCCATACAACCAAGCATAAACACCAGAGTTGGCAGAATGTTCCAGGAAGTCAGTAAAGGGATACAAAACAGGATGCAAATTGAAGTGAGGCCTAAGGTAAGGTGAATGTAGACCTCATGCAGATCAGAGGACCTCATGGAAATGTTCGAGCAGGATGGCAGAATGGTGTCCTGATTTGCTTTCCCACACATTAGTAAGTGAAATCGGGCTTGAAGAAGTAGAAGCTCTTGTCTCCTTAGCTGTCTTTACTTGCAATAACCTACAGATTTCATCACTAGGAGCATCCAGATTGCAACTCAAGCCTACAACTACTAATCCATTCATCACTGCACAAGTGCATACATGCTTTCTTGATTTCAAACATTCCATTGGAAGCACAAGACAGAGGCAAAGCCTAGAATCAAGGGGACACGGTCAGGTGAAGGGAAGGTGGCAGGAGTATGGGGGAGCTACCACACGTGGAGGTAGCTGAGAACACAGGGAGGTTCTGGGACAGTGAGCACTCACTGGGCAGGTAACTGGGAAGAGCAAGATGAAGTTGTTGGGAAATGCTTGAATTTCAGCCAATGAAGTATGCTGCAAGTGTTCACATAGGATCCATGTATGTTCAGCTGCTGTGGTCTGCTTGTCACCCCCCACCCCAGAATCCATATGCAGAAACTCTAATCCAGTCTTAGAGTGGGAGTGGTTAGATTATGAGGGTAGAACCCTTGTAAATAAGACTAGCTACTGAGAGGCGTTTTCCTTCTGTCCAGTATCAAGGCATCAGTGATGGCCCAGAACTCAGACTCTCACACCACACCTGGGGCCTTAATCTTAGACTTCTCAGAACTGTAAGAAAAGAGTTTGTGTCTATGAGTCTCCCAACATAGGAGGTCTTGTGGCAGCAACCCGGGTGGGTTCAGAGTTGCAGTTTGTGCCATGCTAAGGTATCACCCCCCCAGAGGTCTCCTCAGATGGACCATCAATAAAACATCCACTCATCTGGTCTTCACTACTACCCATCCTGGAAGTTTGTCAGATTGTTGACCTCAGAAATGATTTGTTTTAAGAGTTATGACAGACATATATCTTTATTCCTGGTATACATTACTTTTAAAGTGAGAAAGTCGTTGTAGGTGCCTTACTCAAAGAACATTTATTTGCTCAAGGAACAGAGCATGATGCTTAGGGCTTTGCACACAGCAAATACCCACTGTGTTTGCGAAATCGATCAACTAGCAGCTATAAAGGGAATGGAGAAGTAGTTAAATCTATCTCATGATTGAGAAAGTTCCAGAAAGCATGCATAACACACCAATGACCTTAGACAACTGGACTTGATAGTTGAGTAAATTGATTAAAGCAGATTCTTAAAAATTATAGATTCATTATTTTAGTTTGTTTTATCATAGGTACATATTGCATATAACTATTCATGTAACTATATATTTAACAACTCCCACATGTGTTACTAATGCTATAAACATTTTACCTAGTACTATTATTTTATTATATCATGTCATATTGCTTTCTGTGGATGTACTCCAACAATAATAATAGTGACAATTTAGTTTCTGCTACATTCAGGACATTGTGCTAGTTGCTTTAAACACATCTCTCATAATTTTCATGCAATAGCAAAATTCAGATTATAATTCTATTTTATAGATTAAGATGCTCTAAATTCATCCAACATTACTATTCATCCAACATTGTTGTTTTTGTTTGTTTTCCAACATTAAAAAGTAAATAAATAAAGATTTCCACTGCTTTGTTTGCCATAATTTCTATTTATTTATTTTAATTTTTTGTGGGACCAGGGTTCAAACTTCCAACCTTGCACTTGCCATAGTTTTTATTTTTATTTTATTATTATTATTATTATTATTATTATTATTATTATTATTATTTTGTCTTTTTGAGACAGGGTCTCACTATGCCATTGAGGCTGGTCCTGAGCTCATTTTTATAGCCCAGGCTGGTCTCGAACTCGAACCAATCCTCCTGCCTCAGCCTCCCGAGTGCTGGGATTACAGGCATGAGCCACCACGCCTGGCTATTGCCATAGTTTTTAAAATTGCTTTCCAAGGTGATTCTAAGGCCTCATGACTGAGTTTGCTGGCATAACAAATAGTCTGTTTCTCAGACACAATATAAATTATTTCATTTATCCTGTACTACAATAACATTTTCAATGTGATCAGAAAATACAAAATTTAGGGCCAGTGAGATAGCTCAGAGTTCTAACCAAGTTTGATCCCTGGCAACACAGGCACCAGCCCTGCCCTCAGGGTGGGCTGAGCTGCTCCCCACCAAAAGAGATTAGCCATGAATTTGGCCTTTCTTTCTTTCCTTCTTTCTTTCTTTCTTTCTTTCTTGCTTTCTTTTTCTTGTACGTTAGGGAAGGGCCCACATGGTGTTCAGGGTCTCACTACCAGATTGGACTCCTAGTTTTCAACCTATTTATAGCCTCCCAAGAGCTGGAATTATAGGGACACTTTCCACTATGCCCAGTCTCAATTGCTGTCTCAGCGTGCCTTGGGGGAAGGGACACAGCAGCAGGCCTGAGGATTAAACCCCGACCCCTGTGCCTGCTTGCAGGGGCTTTCATCTGATGAGCTGTTTGGGTGAAATTTGGTCTTCATGAAGGGGCAAGACAACAGCCACTGAATGAATTCATGAGAGGTAGTAAATCCACTATCAATGACAGGTGTCATCCGCGCCTTGCCACTCACTGTGTGCTCACGCCTGATTGTTCTGTTCAAGTGAGGGGCTGTTCTTTCCTTGGACATTTTGTGTTATTAACTATACTAGCAAGTTTTTGTTGTTGTAGTTGATTGTTTGTTTGTTTTTTAAACTGGTAATCAACTCAAGACTTTGTGCTTGGCCAGCCAAATATTTCAGCAGATTAAAGCCCCTGCAAGCAGGCACAGGGCCTGGGGTTCCATCCCAGCGTCAAACCTGCTGGCCCTGCACCTGTGGCATACTGAGATGGTGATTGAGACCGAGTGTGGTGGTGCAGGCCTGTAATCCCAGCTCTTGGGAGGCTGTAAACAGGTGGATCACTCCAGGCGGATCTAGTAGTGAGACCCTGAACACCCTGGAAATGCTTCCCTAAAAACAACAAAACAAAACAAAACAAGACTTTGTGCTTGCCAGTAAGGCTTCTGCGCAAATGAACCCTACCAGCTGTGTCTTCCCAGATCCCCAGTTCAACTTCTATAACTTCCCAATTTAACATCAGTATAGACTCTGCTTCTTTACCTTGAAGCTCAGTCTTCAGCTACATTCATTAGCTCCATCTGTCCCTTTCCAATCCAATCCCAATCCAATTTGCCAGCCACATCCTGACCAGGGCAAACCAGTAATCAATGCTAAAATGTGGTGAATTCCTAGACTTTTCAGGACATCCCACTCCTTTGCTTTTGTACATTCCTTTCTGCCTGAAATGCTGACATCCATCTCTTATGCATTTCATTTTGTGACTCAGAACTATTTCAGAGTCCACAAACAAAGAAAATACATCTTTTAAATTGTTGTGTCTCCATAGCCAGGGTCTGGCACATAGTAGGTTTCAATGAATATTTGCTCTGGATTAATTCAAAATAATAATAATAATAATAAAAACCCCTGCATTTTCTGGGAAACCTCTCTTGAAGTCCAGGAAAAGTTGCTCCCCTCTGTGTGCTCCCCGGAGAACCTGATATTGTGCCACACGGTTGCATAATGAAATTGTTTCCCAGTCTTTCTCTAAGGCTAGATTCTGAGTGCTTGGGTGGCACAAACCGACTCTTACTCCTGTTTGCATCCGTAACACCGAGCACAGGGAGTAGTTTAGAGTGAACTTCCATAGATTTCCTAGAACAGCAACTACAGTTCTCAAACCCTCATGTGATGATGTGAATGAGACTGCAGTATGCTTCTCATTTCACAGATGAATAAACGGGGACCCAGGCAGAGGAAGGAAAATATGTCTCGACTGAATCAACACATTGGGAATCAGAGGCCAGGGCTGGACAGCTGATCTCCCAAAGCCCAAGGAGAACCCAGACTGGTGGTGGCCACCCACAGAAAACAGGCCCTGTGCTTTGTGACCCATCTGGAGAACTTGCTCCCTGAGGGTGTTTCTGATTTGGCCTCTGCTTCCTGGGGGTAAAATTGGATCAAAGGACCCTTGCTCAGTCAGTGGTTGGAGTGGCAGTCTAAGAGAATCAATGGATCCCCTGAAGATCAACCATTCTGCTTCAGACTGGAGCAAGGAGAGATGTGTACCTTCTTTTAAAACCTCTAGGGCGGCCTCCTGTATCAGCAGTACATTTTCATCTCCAGCCAGTAACTCCCAATGCCTAAGGTGACTGTTGTCTCAGGTGGGTACAATTAGAAGCCACTCTCTTTTCATTCAAAAACAAGCTACTGCAGCATACAAGGAACTCTAAGCCTGGCCCCACTAGCAGCCCAGAGGCCCAAGTCCAAGACCTCACAGCTCCCAAGGTCCCCTTAACAACCCATTTCCAGGTCTGACCCCTTCCTCTTCTCGCTTCTCTTAAAAGTTGTTTGACCTTGACTCATTTGCATTTCATTCATGGGGTGCACTAGGGAAGGCACTTAGTGTCTGAGTTCAGGTCCACCCTACCCAGTGTTCTTGCCATAGGTAGGATTCCAGGAAGGTGCTCCAAGGTTAAGAATCACCAGGAGGGAAATTGCAACCTTCCATCCAAGCTCTGAGTGCATGTGCTAGGGCGAGAGGAGACTCGGGCAAACCTGGAGGGTCCCACAGCTCCTCTCTGGAGGTGAGGGTGCAAAAGCGGGTCCCACTCCTTCTCTGAGCCCTCTGGACATTGCCCTCAAAGGGAGAATTGCTGATTCAAAGCGGCGGGAATACAAAAGTGGGAGCTGGGACTGAGGACAAGAACAGGTGACCCCAACATAGCCTGCAGTAGATTCCTATTTAAAGGGGAAGCGTTGGAAAGAGCCGAGGACCTTGGACCCGAGAAACCACCGACTCAGGTGCAGGGCAGATAGGCCGCACGCACACTTGTTCTGCAGACCTGAACTGGGCCGCGCAGCGTCGAGGTTGGGGTGCAGCGCTGAGGCGCTGGGTGCAGGCTCCGAGGAAAGGCTCAGGGGCTAGAACTAGGTCCCGAGGAACTCGCAGAGCTGAAGTCACCCGGCTGCTTGGGGACACATGTATCGACACCCAGGAGCTGCAGCCCGGCTGTCTCAGCGTGCTCGGGCGCGGAAGGATACTGCACTTTGTTTACCTCGCCTGCCGGGACAAGGCTAGCAGAAGAGCCTGCGGGCAGTAAAGGAAGAGTGAGAAACCGCGCCAGCGCCCCCAGCCGGCTCCACGGCACTGGCCGCCTGATGGCGATTGACGGGAGCGCAGCACAATGAGGTTGCAACGAGTCGGGGTGGGGCGGGGTCGGTTTGGGGAGGAGCCAGTGCAGGCGCGCCGGGGGCGGGGCCCAGACCGGGAACGAGCCACGACTTTGAATGGGGAGCCGCGCGCGCGCACTCTGGCGCGCACCCGGCCGGCTCGCTGCGAGGTCCCCGGCCACGTAAGTGACTATTAATATCGCGGGTCCGGGATGCGGGCGTGCAGAGCGCCGGGCTGGGCCTCGGCACCGTCCGCCACCCGCTTTGATTTTTAGGCACAGCCCTCGCTTACCGCTGGGTGACAAGGAAGAAAGAAAGAAGAAAAAAGAGAGAAAAAGAAAAAAAAAGGAAAAGAAAAGAAAAGAAAAGACACTAAGCCATCAATTTTCACCAAAAAGAGACTCCCCAAAAACCAGAAAAAAGGAAAAGAAAAGCCAGCCGCGCCGCCGGGCAGTGTGGGTCCGGGGTACAAAGGGAAGACGGACAGAGTGTTTGCAAATTACTCCAAAGCGAGACTCAGATTCTGCAGCGGACAGCGCAACGAGTCTGCAGCGCACTGGGGCGCATCCTCTCCTGGGCTTCCCAGGCGCCCGAGCTTGGTTGGCCTGGAAGGTGGAGCGCAGAGTCCAGCTCTGCACCCCCGAGGAGGACCGAGCTGACCTCGCCGCGCAGCCTGCGCTGATCCCGCTGTCTCCGTCCCCGTTGCGTCTGTCGCACCGCTCCTGCCCGGCCTGCTGAGATCTTTTGTTGATAGCTCGGACCACTACAACTTAAATACTCCTTCGCTATTTTTCTTTTTGTATGTTTGTTTCATGATTTTTTTTCTTTTCGTTTTTCTTTCTTTTCTTTTTTTTTTTTAGATCCCCGGCAATCTCGGAAAAACCTCAGACGCCACCTACAGTTGAATCGTAGGTAACTGCCCTCTCCCGCTGCGGCCACCCCTCCCTTCCACGCCCCCCACCCTTTCCACCCAAAAAAAGGGGGTGCAGCGAGGATTCGGGCTGCCTTGCTTCGCGAGAGCCGGTAGACTCGTGCTAATTTCCTTTCCTTTTTTTTTTTTCTGTTTTTTTTTTTCTTTCTTCTTTTTGGTTTGGTTTCTAACGCGTGCAGACTGAGCTACTACCGTGCGCGCTTGGAAAATTGCACAAAACTCCTAGGGATCCTCTGCGCTCCGGAAAACCTCCCGGGGATCGCTTCAGGGAACCTGGTTCTGCAGCTCCGCACCTTATTTCACACCTAGATCCACGTTGGAAAAAAGAGGGAGAAACTAAGCGCGGCGATTCTGCACATTTTGGATAACAAAAGGACCCGAGTTGGCTGCGCATCGAGCACCCTCGGGAGCCGGGCGGAACAGACTGGGTGCCAGCGGCGCCCACGGGGGCTCCTGACTCCTTCCCCGCGTGGCCCCTGGCTTGCGCCCTCTCTCGTCCCCTCCTAACACCGATATCCAGGAGGCGACCTGCAGGCTGCATAGCTAGCCCGGACTCCTTTCTTCAGCCGTGTGTGTGTGTGTGTGTGTGTGTGTGTGTGTGTGTGTGTGTGTACGTGCGCGCGCGCGTGTGTTGATCGTGTGCGATCCTCACACCCATGAACATACACAGGTCCACCCCCATCACAATAGCGAGATATGGGCGATCGCGGAACAAAACCCAAGATTTCGAAGAGTTGTCGTCTATAAGGTCCGCTGAACCTAGCCCAAGTTTCAGCCCGAACCTCGGCTCCCCAAGCCCGCCTGAGACTCCGAACTTGTCGCATTGCGTGTCTTCCATTGGGAAGTACTTGCTGTTGGAACCTCTGGAGGGGGACCATGTTTTCCGTGCTGTGCATCTGCATAGCGGAGAGGAGCTGGTGTGCAAGGTGAGGACCCCACGCCCACACCCTCAACCCGGAGGCTGTGCGGCTCCGAGGAGGGGTTGCTCTCTGTCCAGACCCCGGCGTATGAGGCAGGTCTCCCCTGGACTGGCTGAGTGGGTGTGTTTATTTTCCACGTCTATGTGGGGCGAGCAGCGAAGTTTGCAAGCTTCTTAGACAATGGGGCTGGCTGCAGCGGGGGCGTCTTGGGGATGGCCCGGTGCGCGGGGACGCGGACACGCGTGCTCTGCGGGACAGAGCAGCTGGGGGCGCGCGGCCGAGTGTACCACCCAAGGAAGGCTCTTTGGCATGTAGATCTCTTCCCCTCCCCAGCAAACCAGGAGATTCCCTGGTGCTCAGAGTACCCCAGGACTGGGTCCCTGTTGCAGCCTTTGTTAGCGATGTGCAGGTGTTGAACCTTTGTCTCTAAGAGTTCTCCAAAAAGAGGCCCTGCTGAGCACAGGGCTGTGGTCAGGGAAAGAATTTCTCTCCTCTCCTCTCCTCTCCTCTCCTCTCCTCTCCTCTCCTCT
>PVJA010052957.1:0-12183 GCA_004027025.1 Myocastor coypus
TGTAGTGATCCACCTGTTTACAGCCTCCTAGGAACTGGGGTTACAGGTATGCTCCACTGCACCCAGTCTCAATTGCCCTCCCAGTGCACTCCAAGGGTGCGGCTGGCACAGCAAGGCCCCTGTGCCTTCCTAATCAGGTGCTTTAATCTGCTGAGCTATTTGACCTGCCCAAAGAAAATATCTTGAAGGAGTTGAATCCATTTGTAAGTATTGGGACCTATATTAAAGCTGAGAATTTTGCTTATCTTGGTATTTCACGTATCCTTGCAAAGAATGGAAATGTTGTTGTTGGGCAGAACGTTCTGAGTGTTAATGAGGTCAATTTGGTAGATCAGATCCATTTTTCTGTTTCATTTTTGGATAACTTCTATTCTTGCTTTAAATTTCACTATTTTTTTTTTCAGTGTTTCCTTTACTTAATACTATCTAGTACATTTAAAAAGAATCTCTGCCATTGTAGTTTTCATGTATAGGGGTATATATTATAGATTTTTAATCTATCTATTCTGTATCTCTAACTTTTTTAAGCATATTGAATACAATGGTAGTCACTTGAATGCTCTCGTGAGCTCATCTGGTTATCTGTACCAGTTCTGGTTTGAATTTAATTGGTTTTTTTGACTGTACATTGCTTTTGTTCTTTATATAGATGGCAATAGTTGGTTGCATTATGCTGAGAATTTGATCTTGCTGGGTGCTGGGTTTTTTGATATTATAAAAATTCTTGCACTTTGTTTTGGAGCTCCCTTGAGTTGCCTGAAAACAGCTTATGCTTTTGGGCCTTGCCTTCAGTATTTGCCTGAGGTGGGGAGAGCACAAGTCTACACCTTTGCGTTAGCCATACTTCTCTGAATTCTCTGTCCAGTTCCAGGCTGGTTGTGTTTCTAATATGCATGAGGGGCATGTGCACCACTTCCGGCTCTGCAGGAGGGCCGGGTTCTGTTCTCTCTGACCTCAAATGGTTCCTGCTGTGGTCTTGGTTACCCTGTTCCCATGCATGCATGAGCAGCGCTTGCTGAGGAAGGTCAAGAGAGACTGCCAGCCATCATGGCGCTTTCTCTCAGTGCATTTTTCTTCAGCCTAGGAGCCTGCCTATGAATTCTAGCCACCTTGCTCTCCAGGCTGATTGGTGTTCTCTGGCTTTGCATTGTGCTGTGTATGTTGGGGCAAGATAGAGCTTCTATTATTTCCTGTCAGACTTCACTGTCTTTGATTCTTGATAGTCTTGAAAATGACTCTCTCTCTCTCTCACACACACACACACACACACACACACACACACACACACACCAGTTGAATGGTTCCAGGTGAAGAATAAGTCCAGTGCATCTTACTCTGTCTTGCCTGGAGCTGACATCTGCTGGATCCCTTTGGAAGTGCTAGAACCTGTTGGCTACATGACGAGTGGAGTTGTCCATTGGAGATGGGCATGTAAGGCTGCAGGTCCCATCGTTTTCCCACCCGCTAGCAGCTCTAGGCCTTGTCTCTTGCAATTTCCTAATTAAAGGAACCTCCCAGATCATGGGGCAAGCCTTCAGCTCTACATGAAGTATGTATACGCACTTTACTGTGCTTTACACTGCACAACTCTCCCTTACGAAGACTGTGTTCCTCCTTTTAGATACCCTGGATGATTGGAAGCTTGTTCATATTAGGGGAAGTCACGCTTCCACTCACATCCATCCAAATTTGTCCAGTGAAGTCGTGGAATTAGTGCCATCTCCTTTCTACACAGTGGCTTGGCTCCTGTGTGAGGTCTTATGGCTCCTCCCTCCCTCCCTCCCTCCCTCCCCACATCATCTCTTCAGGGTAAAAACCTTTGATGTTGGAGAACCTCCACCATCTCATTACTACCATGTGACATTGAGCAGAAAGGACCTCCATGTTTCTCTCTTTAGAGAACATGAATGTCATTGTGTGTGCCAAGAGTGCAGAAGAAAATGCGCTTTTTCTTCTTCTAGAAACTCAAAGGCAAATTGAAGAGAGATTAGTTAAATGATTCAGTGAAGAGGTAAAGGTGCCAAAAGAAGTATGCTTAATCTGCTGGTCACTTCAGAGAATCTTCACAAGATCAGATTAATGAAGGTAGTTGAAGGGCATTTGTATGACATGAAGGATTCTTCTTGGTATCATTAGTGGTAGCTGAGCAAGGTATCTCAACAGTTGATCTATCCTGTTATGTTTTTCCTGAAAAATATTAGGCTTCTGATCTTTCCAATTTTAAGGTTCTGGACTGGCGAGAGAGCTCAGCAGACCAAGTGCCTGCTCAGGCAAGCACAGGGACCAGGGTTTGATCCCTGGCACCACATGCTGTGCTGGTCCCGCCCCCAGGCGTGCTGAGCTGGCGTGCTTGGTGCCCACCTGGAATCTCAGCACTGGGGAGGCTGAAAGCAGGAGGATCAGTACAAGTTGGAGCTGTGCAGTGAGACCCTGCACAACATACATTAAAAAAAAATAAAAATAAAAAGATTCTGTGAGAAGCTTCTGTGCTTCAGTGTGCAGGGCCACTTCCCGAGACAGGAACAGCAGCGAGTTCATTTTTTCTCCTGCTTTTTCAGGTGATAGGGTTTTGGCTCTTTCCAAAAGCAACTTATAACAAGTGAATTTTTCTGTGACTTCCAATCTTATAGAGCATGAGCACTTATAAGTCTCAAGTGAAGTCTTTTAGCTTAAAACCGTGCAAATCCAGATGGCTGTGACAATGCTTCATCGTTTACCATATGGTGACGTAGAAAACAACTCTCATCAGAAAGTGGTGATGAATTCAGATCTCACGGCTTCGCAGCCCTGGGCCATGCTGAGCCTGCGTCACATGTGTTGGAGTCGCTCACCATGGTTTCTTAAGCATCTCCTTATGTGACACGCTAAATGAAATTGAAGGCTATTTGGCAGCACGTTGTTAAGGTCTGGCTTTGGTAGCACGTGCAGTGTGGCAGCATCTCCTGGAGCCTTTGTTGCAAATGCATGCTGCTGGACTCGGCCTGCAAACATCCTTCTTTACAGTTCAGGGGAATGAACTGTGCCGTGAAGATTCAGTTTCTGGGTGGTTCTGGTGCAAGTGGGACTCACTCTGAGAAATACCCAGCAGGCTTGCGCCCCTGTCCAGCAGCAGGCTCCCTGCTGCCTGGGGCCTGGCGCTTTGCCCTCCAGCCTTCTTGCCATAACTTCTGAGGGTCTGCTTCTCGTGGAGACTTTAACTACTGATGAGTCTATCAAGTGAGAGAGACAGCTTAGTCTCCCCAAATCTTCAGTAAGCCTATCTGGTGAAGAATAAATACGGGACCCAAAGTAGGTGACTTTTCAGCTCTCTGAGGGTCACGGGAACAGTGCAGTCAACTTAGTCAGTATTACAGAAGCCAGGTGAAGGTTCAGTGCTTGCTCCCTACGCATAGCGGAGGCTCCTTCATCCTGCTGGTAGCCATGTGTGGAGTGTTGCTCCTTCCCAGGTGGTCGAGCTAGTTAGATAAGACCGACGTCTGCAGTTGGAAGTGCCCACTATGTGGTAAGTGCTGTTTCTAGACTTTGAGGAACGGTCTCTAGGCTGAACTTGTCCAGGTGTGCGTGCATGTGTGTGTGTGTGTGTGTGTGTGTGTGTGTGTGTGTGTGTGTGTATGCAATCTGCTGACTTCAGAGATCTTATAAAGAAGCCGCAAATCTTACCTGGAACACGTGTAGAGTCAGGCAGTGGTGTCTTTCTCAGCACACCTGGGTGTGTCGTGGCCTTTCTGCTTGCTGGTATTTAAACTCCAACACTGTATGAAGAATCCCTCCCACATTTCACTTCATATCCTACCTACATATTAAAAACTATAAATTGTGTGCCTTTTTGAACTGAGAGATGATGATTCAGTACATTTATACACTGTGTCTTTTTAATAAATGAAATATTTCAATTTACTTATTAAAAGATTCCCTTTATTTATAGGCTAAGGGTCTTGCTTATAAAGTCGCAGGTTACCAAAGCAAGTACACAAAATCACCAGATAATTAAAGCAATTAATATTTGTAGTTGATCTAAGGAAAGAAAAATAATTGATTCTGCTAGGTTTTATTTATTTATTTATTTATTTATTTGGGACCGGGGTTCGAACTCACGACCTTGCACTTGCCCAGCAGGCACTTGTGCCTTGGAACTATCTCCCCAGCCCCTCTGCTAGGTTTTAAAAATGTATTTTTGGACTGGAGAGATAGCTTAGTAGAATAAGCGCTTGTCTGGAAAGTGCAAGGTCCTGAGTTCAATGCCCAGTACTGTGGGGAAAAAAAGTAATTTTAGGAGAATATCCTTCTTATAAAGTTAATTCATTCTTTTTAAAATTTATTTATTCGATATAGCGTTTTGGTATGCAGCTCAGACTCACAGTGATCCTCTTGTCTCAGCCTCCTCGGCACTAGTATTACAGGTGTGTACGTACCCCCACCACCAGTCTGAGGACCAGCATGGTGCACCTGGGTTTCCAGGGCCAGCATAGTGTCTGGTACCAGGGCTCAAGCCCCGGTTCTTGCAGTTGCCCAGCAGGCGCTTAGACTGCTGAGCTGTCTCTGCAGCCCTAAAGTGTATTTGTTGGTAAGGCAGATTCAGTGAGAAGTTTATCCTGAAAGTGAATTGGGATAGGATATTCTGTCTCTTTGGATGCAGGGGGTGGGGGGAGGAAATAAGACATGAATTTTTTGGCATTGTTTTAATACTTTAAGTAAAACGAGATGGAAGTGTAAGGGGGAAAAAGTAACAAGAATTGCTGCTCAGTTTTCTAAACTTAACTTCTACAAGTGCCCAGCACTCCTGAGTATTAAAGACATGCAGCTACTAAAGCTGTCAGCTCCCATCTGAGAGCATGGTGTGTCAGTGCTCCCAGGCTGGCGGCGGGGGCTCCCCTAAAGCATGGCCCATCTGGACATCTCACATTGGCTATGGCCATCAGTGCAGTGTCTTCCAGGAGAAGTGTTTTGATCAGAGTGAGCGACAGCATGCTGGGCACAGGGCGCAGTTAGTGGCAGGGAGGAGAGGAAAGGGAACTGAGGTGCCCCGTGTGCAGGTTCCAATTCCTAAGGAAAGCTGCTCACAGTGGGATAGCCAGGAAGCAGAGAGACCATTACCCAGGCTCAGGAGATGCCCTGCTGAGACCCAAGCCGCAGCCCGCTCCCTCCAGCTCCACTGCACTCCTACAGCTCCTTCGTGACCAGTTACAAACTCATCAGTGACTTGACCACAGATGATGTCATCATTTCCACTGGAGGTCACTTCCCACAAGCCTCATAATACCTGAGGCCTCGGGAGACAGCTCAGCAGCATGAGTGCCTGCCTGGCAAGTGCAAGGTCCTGAGTTTGATCCCTGGTACCAAAACAAAGCCAAAACAAAAACAAAAAAAAACCCCCTAAACAACAACAACAAAACAACAATGAAAATCACCCGAGCCTTTTGAGGACTATTTTGCCCCCAACCATAAGGGCTCTCTATTGTGAGGGAAGCAGAATGAGGTCAGTGTTTCTGTCCACCTCTGCTCCCCTTGAACCCTCTCCTGCCTTTCTTGTTCCTTCTTGCTAGTGTGCTTGGGCTCAGAGTTCGTGCAACCCTCTGAGATTGGAAGTTCAGTTGAACTGAATCCCCATTGCACTTTCATTAGCACGTACTGCAGTACGTGCTGATTCTGTTCTCTTAGGAGTGGGCACCTGTACACAGGGTGTCTCAGTTCCCTTTCCACCCTCTCCCCTTGTACTTTCCACCTTCAGAGCCATTCATTGATTGTAAGCCTAATACTTACAGATTGAAAACCAGACAGACTAAGGGGCTAAAGCACATAAAGAAATCTAAGACAGTTGTGCTAAATCGAGGCACACATCTAATGCATTGGCTGCTCGGGATTATGGACCTTTTACTTTTTGCTTATTATCTTTTTTATTTCCCATGCTTTATTCCTAAAAGCAAAAATCTTGGGAAGGGCTTATGCCAACTAACACATCAGTAGGTTTAGAGTGTGCTGTTTATACCTGGTGGAGCTACTAGTCCCGAGCCCTTAAGAGGCCCGGCTTGGGGCCTCTGTAGGGAGGCGGGTGTGCAGTGGGACTGTGGTCCTAAGTGAAGTGAAGAAGTAGCTCAGACATGTGTTCTCATGCTGCGTGGCTTCTACTGAAGGAAGAGCTCTAGACTGAATTCTTGTCTTCTAGTTTTGACTTTGGCCTCCAGATGCTGACCTACCTAACTATTTTGCTTAGGATATTAATAATGAAGTGGCCATAGCTAGAAGTGTTCATGGAGTTGAATTATATCTCAGTTTTTTTTTTTTTTTTTTTTTTAGGATTACAAATGGAATACATACTATTTTACGAATAGTATAAACAAATAAGATGTAGGCAATTTATAATTCTCCATCAGAGTTAGTTTTGAGATATTAAACACTAAGGGTTCTCATCCTTTTTTTTTTTTTTTTTTTTGGTATCTGGAATCAAACCCATGAGCTGACCTCATGCTCAATGAGGAGGGCCCTGTGCCGCTGAGCTATATCCCCCGCCCCTCATTGTTTCACTCCATACATTTTTTAAAATAATATTTTAAAGGCTAATCTTGTTTTACTTTATTTATTTATAAAATATAAAAAATACTTTACGCATCTAATGGTTTTTCCATTAGATGTATGCCTTGTATTCTATCTAACCAGTCCTATTTTGCCTCTCTTTGTTGGGAGTTTCTCTTACGTGTCCCTTTTCTGTCATCACTGTAGTGAAGAAATACAGCACACTTCCTTGGGAAGCTGTACACCAACCCTAGATGTGCCTGCCTTAGTGTGCATTTGTGGCTTTGACCAGCTTGGTGGTTAATTTTAGGTATCTACTTGACTAGGCTAAGGGACACATTATTTCTGTGGATGGCAGTGAGGGGGTGTCCAGGGGAGGGTGGCACTGGAACTCTGCTGAATGGAATAAGGCATGGCCTTAGAAGTATGGACAGGACCAGCCAGCTGGCCGAGGGCCGAGAGAAGCCGGCTTGTGCCCTCTGCCTTGTGCCGAGCTGGAGACCCTTCTCTCGCCCTTGAGCATCAGAGCTCCAGGGTCACAAGCTTTTGGACGTGCCAGGGTTTGTGCCAAAAGTTCCCTGAGTTCTCAGGTCCTTGACATTAGCCCAAGAATGACACCACTGGCTTCTCTGGTTCTGAACCCTTTGGACCTGGACTGAGCCTGCCCCCAGCTTTGAAATCGCTTCATGTGACTTTTTATCTTCCAAGTCCCCTAATAAATCTGCTTTTCCAACAAGGAATGCGAAGGCTGTGAGATGGGGCGGCTGTGGACAAACTGCAGCAGTGATGGCCGTGGCAGTGCTGGTGCTCCCTGTCCGTGTGATCCCAGGTTGTGTTTTGTCAGCAAGATAATACACTTTGTGAGCTAAATCAAAGCCTGTAACTCTTCTGTATGCCTTTATACATTCATAAAATAATATGATTATGCCAATAACAGAAGTTAGCAGTTATGTACAGTAACACAATAACAGCATGATCACAAAATAAACATCGACAGCAAGTTCTACTTGTTGAAGTGCTTGCACAGATTTTTGCTGTGTTAATCTTTATTTTTTATTTTATTTTATTTTTTTGTGGGACCAGGGTTCGAACTCACGACCTTGCACTTGCCCAGCAGGCACTTGTGCCTCGGAGCTATCTCCCCAGCCCCTTGCTGTGTTAATCTTTACAGCTGTCTTACAGAAGGCACGGAGCCTTCCATGCAACAATATAAAGGTATTTCAGGTTGCTAAGCCATAATTCATACTTACCTGGAAAGTATGGAAAGATATAGAGACAATTGCTGTATATTATAAAAGCCCATAACACAGAAATGTCCAATTGCTGAGTTAGAGGAGTATCGTACCCCACAGAAGGCAGCTGCCCTTTCCCACCAGTGCATCACTGTATTAATTGTTCATTCAGTGGCCCTGACAAGGGAAGAAAGCTGTGGCGGCTGTGAGGGGAGAAACCACTGGACACGGAAACACATCAAGGGAGTGATTCTTAAATTCCCTGTTTGAAAAAAAGCAAGAAGATATGACTCTTTAGAAGAGGAAACAAGGTCTCATAAAGTGATGGCCCCATTGTTCTTAGTGGACTCTTAGCCCTGGGTGAATTAAACGTAGCCCAAGGTCCACCTGTAATTCTTGTGACAGTCACCGAGGATTCACTCTTAGTTTCCACATCCACTTAGAAGCATGATCCACTGCCTGTTTTGTAGATGAAGAATAGAAAATGGAGAAAGTAAAATACTCGCCCAGGATAACAGCTGGGAAGTGGCCAGGTTGGTAGGCTGCGAAGTTAGCTTGGGTCTTCTTCTTTGTTTACATCGACACACACCCAGCCTGTGTCTGTGGTGACAAATGTGACCACGAAGATCTTCTGGTAAGCTTTATTAGTCTCCACATCTTGCTCACAATGTTAGTTTATCATGTACCTGCAGCACAAACTCACAGGTTTTCAAAAGCATGTGTTTTCATTCTCTGAGCCTAGGCACAATCTTGTCTCTGTATGTGGTTTACACCCCACTTTTCAAGACACACACAGCCATGAACATTCATCTGGAACACCCCTTGAAAGCGTTCACTGCGTCATTGTCAGCCAACCCTTTAGCTATGGAATGTGAGGTCAAGTTTGGTTTGCACAGTCCTATTCTTACCAAAGAGCTCATTAGCATTTGTGGAGCTCAGGGCCATTTTCCTTCCTGCTCGATAGCTGTTTTCTTCAGTCAGAAGTTTATGCCCTTATCTGAAAATACCAGGTAGGAGTTCAGAAGGGTGAGGCATGCGCAGATGAGAGGTGTGTGCGCAGCGCTCTCTGAGGGGAGTTAGGTGGGTGCGTGTTAGGTTGTTGGGTCAGCTTCACTGACGCATAAGCCCTTCCCTCACAGATAGCTTTTATGTACATCGTCAGGGTTGTACAGAGTGGTTGGCTTAAACTGCAGAAGGTAAACAGTCATCTACAATAAAAGCAAATTTAAAACTTCACAAGAAACAGCAAATGTTTTCTGGGATGCTAATGCAAGCTTTTTCACTGATGTTACCAGTGGTTACCATGGTTACCAACATGCAGCAAAGTTTAGTGGCTTCTGCCACAAAGACTTCATAATTTCCTTTTAAAATTTCACCTTCTATACTCTGTATAGTCTTTTAAGCAGTATCCAGAGAACATTTAACATATTTATGTGCATTACTTTTTATCAAAACTTAGTATCTTACATTTTCAGTGAAATAAATTTGAACGAGTGAGTCTTCCTGTTATACTGTTAATATCACATTACTTTCACCTTTCATATAATTCACGTGGTGCACATTTACACATTACCGTGCATAAGTCTGTGAAGTTAGTAAATCCTTCTGGACATCCTCTCTGGGTCAGCATTGCATTCAGAATGCATGACAGGCAGGTCCGGTTGGGAATCTCAGTCATTTCAATCATGTGCTGACATGAAAGAGCCGGTAGCTTTTCCTCAACTTGCATGTCTGCACATCCGAGGTTTTCGCCACTTAACCCTTACCAGAACGGCAAAGTCCAGGTGGAATTGTCTACATCGCTGGCCTGCTGTGTTCGCTCTGTTTTCTGGCTTTGCTTTTCCCGAGGTTTTCTCCTACCCCAAAGATGCACTGCATTTTTTATATTATTATTATTTTTCTCTTGAAAAAAAAAAAAAATCTCACCTCTGCCTTGATTTCTTCCTAATTTATCCTGACAGGAAGTCACCAGCTGATCTTGCTGGGATTGCGTTCTAGCCCAGTGAATAACTTTCTCTTGATTTGAAGAGTTTCCGCGTGTCTGTGTCTCTCCACATGTTGGTATTTGTTGTGCTGCTCTGTGCACTTATCCTTCATTGAGTTCACTGGGCTTCTTGGAGATGTAGACAAGGGTTTATTTTTATCACCTGGGCAATTTTCAGCAGTGAACTGATGATTCTTTCTCTACCTTTCCCCCTGCCCCATTCTTTATGAATGTTTCTGCATGCATAATGGTGTCCCGTGTTTCAGAGGATTCGTGTGTTTTCTTCATTCAGTCCCATGTTGGGGCTCAGCTAGCGGTCGCTCATCTGTTACCCTAGGTGCTTAGTCTTCCTCCCGACTGGACACCGCTTCATGCCTCTCCTGAGATCTTCATCTTTGTTCACCCAATCTACGTCTATTCATGAGGTCTGTTTGATAAAACATTGTCATCCTGCCTTACTTTTCTAGTTAGGGTTTTCACCTAGTTCTTCAATATATTTTTGTTTGCTTCTTTATCTTCTCTTCACAGCATTTAGAACCTGCAGAGCAAGAGTCCAGCAACTGCCCTTGTTCCTGCAGAAGGGTCTCACATCCTAGAGACGTTCCTCATGCGAATGTTGGGGGCTTTGGCGTGTCTCATTTTGGTTGTTGTTCCAACTGTACACTTAAACAATATGGCAACTCTAGCTATCGATCCTCTCCCATATCTGGAAGAAGTCTTAAGATTTCCTCTGGGTGTTCGTTTAGGGCCTTAGTGTCCTGATTTCTTGAAGTCTGTTTTCCTCGCAGCGGGTGGCCCTGGCATTCCTGCTTAGAATTGTTTCTTGTACCTTTATCTAGTAGGTTGGTTTCACACGGTTGAGCCTCAGGTCTGTCTAAACTGTTCATTGATCAAATGTGTGCTTAGGCTGCCTTGGGTAATTGGATGCGTGTGTGGGGTTTTTAGAGTTCGGGGAATTAATTTGGTCCTGAGTTCAACCACTTCCCACTCAGATTATTACTGAACAAAAATGAAAGCAATCTGCGTCTTGGGCATGGACGGAGAAGTCTGGACCCCGGAAAGAGTGTGAGAGGAGGATGCTCTTGGGCCCTCTGTCAGGTTCTCTGTGCTCAGCGCGTCGGTGCTTCACTCTTGCACTTTTCGCTACTAGGTCAGGAAGGCCCTGGCCCTCCCACGACTGTTCCCAGATCTCCACTAGTTTTGATAATGCTCTTAGGCTTGACCTTCTTCCCTCTGTGATCCGGATTAAGCCAGTCCATTTGCGTGCCAACGTAGACCTCTCTGTCTTTTCAGCTTTGCCTCTTCTGAAGGTGACAGAATTTTCTTATCACTGTACCAGGGTTTGGGCTAGGAACAGTGACCTGCTTCTGCTGGTGACAGTGCTGTAGCATGAACAGACACAGAACAGAAAGCGGGGCGGTGCCTCCCTCATTCCTTGCCGTGGAATGCCTGTGCTGTGACTGAGTTGGGGTTGGTGGGGTCAGTGCCACAATGTTCTAAGCCTTTGCTCTTGAGGCAAAGCCATGCTCTCTGAGGAGAACTGAGTGGGGAGAGGGAGAGGGAGGCTGCCTGTCGGGAACTGTGCTCCCGCCGCACATGGGTGGGGCTCTGGGGAATGAAAGGGAGGCTGCCCTCCTGGCCCAGTGACTCTTCTCTCATCGTTGAGACAAATACCCAGCATGCAAAATGAAGGCAGGAAAGGCTTCTGTAGCTCACAGTTACTGGAGGTTTCAGTCCACACTCAGCTGGCTCCAAGACCAACTGGCACAGGGCAGAGGGCAGCCTTCCATGGTGGTGGCAGAGAGCAGAGAGCTAAGGGAGCGGCAGCAGCGGAGGCAGCCAGCCAGCCTCTTTCCCCTCCTTACACTGTAACACAGAGTATCTGCCCCAGGGCCCTCGCACCCATAATCCCTGCATTGTATCAAGAGTGGATCACAGCACAAGCCACAACACCTTCTCAGGAGAGACTTTAGCCCTGGACGAGGAGGCTCTAGGGACGGGAGTCCTCTGCCCAGGTGCCCAGAGTGGAGCTTCTGCAGAGAGCAGGAAGTGCGCTCGGTGCCATAGTCATTTTCTGTTCTTACCAAAACTTAGATTGCTTTCTTGGAGAGCTCTTTCTCTATTGGCTATATGCTTTTAGGAAGATTTTCAGAGATATGAAACATAATTTGTTATTAAGAGTTCCAACCACATAACTGAAAGGTGGCTGTTGTGTGTGTGTGGGGGATGCCTGCTGCCCTCTCTGCCATTCGGTGTGCACCGTCACTTTCCTGACGTCACGGTCCACGGCTGCATCCTCGGTCCACCTGTGGGCAGCTCCTCGCTTGTCACCGAGTGTGTTCTTTAGACCCAGACTTTCTGTGAATTTGGCTTCCCTGCTTCTTCCTAGGAGTGGAAGTTTTCTGTAGGATAGAGGACTTGAAGTGAAAAGCATGGGGGAGGGAGAGGAAGAGGGAG